>JANFOE010001277.1:0-201668 GCA_025667525.1 Glebionis coronaria | reverse complement strand
TCGATTAACAAAACAGTAAAGGGTTAATCATTGATCCTCATAAACCCTAAATTGAAGATTTGTACTTGTTCGTTGGAATCGCATTGCAAAAGGTACGTAACCCTAATCGATTAATTATGAATGTGTTATTATTATGATTCTATGTTTTAATCACTTCCACTATTACGTGCTTTGATCTTAACTTGTGTTTTTATAATTGTTATGAACTTCATAAACCGACTGAAAAAAGATATTTAGAATATCACTTTTATTCCTAGGCGGTCGTGCAAAGATAATCTGAAAGAAGGTTATTAATTTTGCTCCTAGGTTCGTGCACAAGTAATAATAAGGGTTTTGCTAACGTCAACTTTAGTGTTATTTGTTATTATTAACACCTAACTTTTTAAAGTTTGCATTAAAACAATGTACAATGTTCAAATAAAATAATTCGAATTAACTAACAACTTCCTATAATTTCTCTCACAAAAATTTCAATTACAACACTTCTCATTAGTTATAGCGAAAAATATGAAGCATGTTTTGGAGCATGTCAGAATAATACCATATTTTGCCAAAAAATTGTTGTTAACGATAGCTCTAAGGTTGCCTTTAGCATTAACCAAGTAATAATAATAACAAGAATAAAATAAAAAGTTTGCACAAATAATAATAATAATAGAATGATAATAAAAAAAAGAAAAATTTTCCGCTTCTTTACGATTACATGACATTAAAGAATATTTTTTGTTTATAGTTAGGGTGTGTTTGTTAAAAAGCGCATAATAGTGAGCAGAATTAGTGACTAGTAGTCGTGAGTAGTTAATGTGAGTAATTACCATCAGAACTAAGCGTCGTGAGCGCCAAAGTTTCTTAAACAAACATTAGTGAATTGACCTTCCTAAACGACAAAACCTCTCATTACTCTTTCGTCGAACGATCAATAAAAATCAAAATGCTCAACTCTCCTTTTTGCTAAACAATCACATCGAAATGCTCACTATTCGCCACTCCCGGAAAAAGCTCTGCACAACGTCATGAGTGCCAAAGCTTCTTAAAAGCATTGTTCGCGAGTTTTTGAATGAGAGAAAATAAGGGAAGAGATGAAAATTAGCAGAAAAGAAGAGAAGAGGAACAATATTTAAATTTTGTATAACGTTTTCCCGAATTATAAAAAGAAAAGTAGAGAAAAACGGCGATTTCACTTTTATTTATATAAAAGTTATGTTTAAATTAATGGCTTTTTAATATAACATTTTTCAAATCATCCTATATTTTATGGAGAAGTTTTTGAAGAGATTTTATTACAAATTTCTTTTTCTCTTCTTTTTTCTTTTCTCATGAAAAAAATCTTTCAAAAATAAAACTCAAGAACACAGTATTAGAAGAGATGCAATATTTTCCAGCCCAACACTTTATGTAGGCCGCCCCACGACAAATTTAGTAATGTTTATGCTTAATAGGCTCAATATCGCGACCGACCAATGTAACAACTTATTTTGCCAACCCGAGAACAAGTTCAACATGGTCCAGCAAGCCCCACAACAGGGTCAATATACCGATGGTCTAGCAGGCCAAAACAATATTTTATGTCTACCGTCCCAGGGAGTTATCCATATTCCATATGCTTCTTCCATTACTTCTCAACTTATGACATTAGGCTTACGCGGGTGTTCCAAATATGTGGACACGGGTGTCTCATCATATCTAGCGGAAAACATAAGTATAGTCACTATTCTTTGTAATAAAAGCATTTATCCCTCTATAATTGTTTTTAGTGGCCAATCGACTCGTATCTGACATGGCCAAACCATCCGTAACTGACATGGTAAATAGTGTTTTGCATTCGTCTCATAAACATCTTTACCTTGCTAGTACATTGCTTAAACCTAACATCTTCAAAACCTTAATTTATTTTCGTGAATTTATCAAAGACAATAAAGTTTATTATTTAAAAAGAGAGAATAAAATTTATGTTAAATCTGAGGAATTTGGCATTTCTGTAAAAGATTGCCAAAAACTTTAATTCCATAGAGGATTGTACTCCTCATCTTTATGAATAGGGGTGTGGTTCTAGGTTAAAAATTCTTCACGACTCGATGTCCTTGAGACGTTAAAATAGCTTTCCCTCATTATCTCCCCCACGTGTTACGCACGTGAGGGCATTTTCATCATTTCCTATCGTCCCAAACACACCATCCCTCTTCCATCATTCCCTTCGAATGAAAATCGTCCCGGAAACCTTTTTTCCACCTTTCACGACTAGACCTTCCCATCATTATTACCCTAACAAATTTGTTCTAACGACAAGATTTAAAACAAAATCGAATTTTCAATTTTTACATAATTAAGTGTGCAAATGCATACTTAAGAACACACACACGCACTTAAGAACACCTATAACCTTCCGTTTATCTGTGATATCATGGCTCGTTGTATTGAACTTGTTTGTGCCTTAGGCTCATTTGTAAATTCTGAAATGTTGGTTACCCATTATTACCAAAGAGAGATTGAAGAGGACTTGTTACATGCAAGAGATTTGATGAATAACAAATATTGTCCCTTGAATATCTGGAAATTGCCAAACACCCCTGAGAGCAAAACTGGTGCAAATATGCCATCGAACTTCTCATTTTTCTATGAAAAACCCTTGATATGTTAAAAATAGATTTCCCCGTTATCTCCCTCATGTGCTACGAACGTGAGGGCATTTTCGTCATTTCCGGTCGTCCAAAACATGCCATCCCTCTTCCACCTTTCCCTTCGTATGAAAAGCGTCCCCGATACCTTTTATCCACCTTTCACGACTGAACCTTCCCATCATTATTGCACTAACAACTTTGTTCCAACGACAAGATCTGAAACGAAATCAAAGTTTCAATTTCTACATAATTAAGTATCCACACACACACTTACGAACACACACGCGCACACACACACACACACAGACACACTTAAGAACACCTCCAACCTTCCGTTTATCTGTGATATATGGCTCGTTGTATTGAACTTGTTTGTGCCTCGGGCTCATTTGTAATTTTTGAAATACTGGTTACCCATTATTACCAAAGAGAGATTGAAGAGGACTTGTTACATGCAATAGATTTGACGTAACTCTCAATGGATAACTCATTGGTTCATACGTAGGGGAGGTTGATTATTGAGCTCCAAAATAGTAATGTGTCTAGAGCTGGAAGGGCGAATGTGACCAAGATCAAGTCGTTCCAAGCTGCTGACATGCACAATGCAAGGATCTTAATGAAAATGGTCATGCATATTCACAACATGATTGTTGACAAGATTGACATTGCAGCAAGGCAGAGGGAGATGTGAGCTCGTTGGTTGATGAAGGTTTAGAAGTTGATGTGTGTAGATAGGTGTAACACCCCCACAAATGCTATGCGTAGCGGAACTACAACATTGGGTGCTACGTAGTTATCATCACACATAAGCTATATTAAACGACTCAAAGAGACGTAAAAGTTCAAACATTATTAAAACATCAAGTCTACAATTTTCCAAATCCCAAAAGAAATATAAAACAGAGTTTGCGTTTAGGTCCCCACTGAATCTCAACCAAAAGTACATTTTTCATTCTCACGACAAAATATAAAAGAGTTTTAAGTGCAAAAAGGGAGGAAAACAAGTAGACCGCCAAGCCACAACAACTTCCATCCTCGCATGCTCCACTGCTATCAACCTTGATTACCTGAGACACATGCTTAAAATTGTCAACACAAAGGTTGAACGAATCTATAGGTTTATCAAAACATCAGTTGAACATAAGTGTTAAAACCAATCATGATCATTCAATAGCATTGTGGCCATACAATCTATTATTCAAGAATATGACAATTGTGTTTAAGCTCATGACACTAATCCGTTAACTCAATCACCCGCGTAATAAATACCGGCGTGATTCAGATGAAACCGGTGGCCCCTTCTAAAGGCATCAGTTGCAATTATACCTTATTTCTCATACAAGATAATCTACCGCAGAACTTACTCAACGTACAGCTTCTCGGCTAGCATTGGGTCGTTAGCCCCGTAGTACTACAAATTGCATAAGCGGCTATCTCCCCCTACTCGAGGGCAGGACAATAGTTAATAGTTCATGAATTTAGAGTCTTTGGCAACTTGGTACTCAACACAATTTCGAGGCAACGTTCGGGTCCAACAATCATTCAAGCCTTATGTTCATTTTCTTTTAACTAGCATGTATCCCCCTCGCGGGTTAAAAACATTTGAATAAAGTAAAGAGCGAGGCTATAGACTCACCTTAGATGACACACGAAGCTAATAGTAGTAGTGATCGCCGAAGTGAAGATGCCTCCCAAATATACACGTCAAAAGCCGCCACCTAACAAATAAGGTGCGCGCTTAACAACATACTCAAGTACCTCAAAACATACTTAGTATAATAAAACCAACGATTCAAAATAATATGTACATAGACATGACCAACCAATACAAGTGAATCCCTTCTAAACCCCATAACAAGTACTAGCTTTCCAAGACTAGCACCTTCGATGTTGATCCATCTCAAGATGCCAAATCAACACGGCTCAAGTACCCTAAATGGGTCTCCAATCTCAGAATATACACTCTTACATAAGACTTATATCCTTTTAAAACTTTGAGAAGCTAATAGATTAGCCTCTCGCCTCAAACTATGACGCGAGGTTAAGTACCTCCCAAAAATACTCAGCCGGTACTTACCAAAAGTACACGCTGTTTTACCATACCTAAACAACTCCGTTTTTGACGAAACTTGGTGACAAACTCACTCAATATCTGTAGAAGACTCAGTTAAAATTTCATCAAATGATTCACATTTTAGACCCACTTTCTCGACACATCTTTTGACCTTAAAAACCGGACTGTTTTGCACACTTGTATCGTAAAACCGTTTTGACCTCCTTAATCAAAACCATTTACAAATCCGACTCTTGATTATGAAAATAGACTCAAAATGCTAAGTATAGGGCCTGAGAACAGCCCTTGACCATGTTTGAAACTCAAGTTATAGTCCCCGAGATTTGACCCAATATCGACAACAATTTCGGATTGCGTCGATACTCGCCTCCCGGTACACAAATATTCGAACCTATGTAACTTTTGACTCGTTATGAGTTAGAAGCTCTACCTTATACCGAAACGAGCGTCTCGGCGACTACTACAACAATATCCAATAATACCAACACTTATCTAACATCTACTGTACGAAAATAGGGCCTAAACCTACTGATCTAAAATGACATCTTCAAAACCATACTAAATCCTATTTTGACCCATTTCCAAGTTTACCAATAACTCAAATAACCCATACCTATCATCTACAACAACTCCCAATATCCTAATCACTTGCATGACCATCATGCACTTTATCAAAAATTATAAACAAATGCATGCAATTAAAATAAAAGATGATTATAATATTAATAACATATGAGTGGAACCTTACAATGATTTATTTAAGATCAAATGATCAAGAACACCCAAGAACCCCAAAATTTCGTGGCTCCTATGATCAAAAACACCAAGATAAAATCTTTTCCAAGCTTGTATAACACAAATCTCTTGATCCTAACACAAAATAACACACATGCAACCAACAAAAATGGATCAATTCAACATTTTATAAAATAGATCTTGAAAATAAAATGTGTTGCATGTTGGATTTTTTTGGTGATAAACACTTACAAGATGATTATAAACATGGGGTATTGCTTAGATTTATCAAAAATCAAATTGTGGTGGTGGATCATGGTGGTGGTGTTTTGGCCGTAGGTTTTAGAGAGAGAGGGAGGAGGAAGAAAAAAATTTTTGTTGTAATAAAATGAGTGTGTGTGTGAATTTTTGGCTTATATATAGTGGGGGAGGACCAAGTGTGCAAATATGGATATCTTTTGGCCTTGTTTACAAATTACTTTTAAAGAAGGCAAAAATGGTACCTAGCAAGTTTTTATAAATTTACGAGAGTCGGGTTTCGTCCCGGCTACCTCAAAATACTTTTAAATGGTTTAAACGCACACAAAACGAATATACATATGGTTCCGACTCGACTTAACACGTAATAAAAATAAAATCTCGAAAAACTCAAATATCGATCAATCGATAATAAAATGTAAGTTTTGGGCATCCGTCGGTATCGTAATCGTTATCGGTTCTTCTTAAATCGTCAAACATTAAAATTACGACCGTAAACGTCGGTTTCAACTTAAACCGTCAAATAAATCCACGATAAAAATTCTTAAAAATTTCAAAAATATACGTAAAATAGGATTAAATAAATGACGTTGGGCTCGGGATATCACATCCACAAGTGAGCCACAACTTAAGAGAGATGCTCATACTGAACAACTCTTGAGACGATAACTTAGCATCATACGGCACATTCACGGGTGTTACATCCTCCCCTCCTTAAGGGAGCGACGTCCCGGCGCTCTCCGGTTCTTACACTCGCATTTCGTACTACTAGAAAGATGGGGGGTACTCCTTCCTAAAGAGGTCTTTACGTTCCGATATGGACTTCGGTTCACGTCTCGGGTTCCATCACACCTTCACGATGAGTATTACACCTTGCTTCAGTCTCTTACCATCTCGATCCATGATCTCCACTTCAATTTCCCAAATTCTTCCTATGGTTATCAACACGTCTCTTTTCAAAGCTTCTCGCGGTTAGCATGTGATTCTTAATCTACACCATCTCTTCCGTAGCCTCTTGAATCATTTCAAGTCCATTCAACTGACTTTCTCCTGCTTCATTCTATCCAACTGGTGATCTACCTTTTCATCCCATAATCCTTCAAATTCGACACATGAAGAGTATTGTCATTTCCACGGAGTTCATCCAGCAGTTCCAACTAGTAGGCAACTGGTCCAACATACCTTTGGACCCACCTTTCTTATTCTCCAAAACGAAATCACGCCCTTCCACGATCTCAACTTCCATCAAAATCAAACACATACGCTCGGAGCACGTTTTCCAACTTTCGGATCGTCCTTTCACTTGGTTCATCGTCTCATAAAAATAATTGCTCACAAAGAAAATCACACGGGTCACACATCACCTCATAGAAAAACGTTCAAAATATAAAAGACGAAGTAATCAATACTAGTCGTACCAAATCACCTTGTTACGATATTACGTACATACAACCCTACTTCGTCAAAAACGAATTCATCGATACGAAGTCATTCGGCGTATACATAACTCTCTCGAAGACATCACAATCCAAACAAACACAAAAGCCATTATGAAACACATATAACCATATTACGACATGTTTGCAACATAGCCAAACCATGCTAAACCAATCAGTTCAATCAGTTAACCCACGCTTGCTAATCAGCCAAGCCAAGATAAAACAAGAATATTTACATAATTCTCGGATGAGTCCGGTCAAAAGAAAATTGCAATATTATGAAGATTCACGAGCTTGCTAGCTATGGATGCATATCCAAAAAGAAATAAAATACATACATATGTCATCGCAGGGTGCTCACACACGGATCCATACCCCAAAATATTATAAGAACACCATCTCACTTTCGTCCCAAACGTGGTCAAAATCTCAATAAACATCATCGTTCACAGTTAGATATAAAAGAAATACATAACATGGCGCGTGTTCTCCATGATCGGACTTCATTGGACAATGTCGTCTCAAGTTCTCCCAACTTACGATCACTCGACCAGATTACTTACCACACAAATACATAAAAGGCAAGGGTTTACCACAAAAACATCAACTAGGGATATCTATCGTTTAACCATCGAAAATCAAGGATGGTTGAGTCAAGCAAAGAGGATTCCTCACTTAAATAAACGAAGACGACAATTGGAATGGTCTTCCAATTACCGATGCACAGTTGGTAAACTTCAACAATTTATCATGTGTCGCTTGACATATTAAAAGAACGAGAAAAGAAAATATATAAGGTACGATACACTCGACGTAGGAAAAGTCTTCGTCATTTCCCCTCAGAGTCACTTGAACTCTAATTTCCTCTACTTCGGCATTTTTCCATCTTTATTAAAACTCTTCTCCCGGTGATGATACGAGCCCCTTTGGTATTTTATCAACACCCTCGTGATTCCGATGAAATTTGCACGTCACACACAACTCATAAAAACATTTTCCAAGATTACTCGGTCGCAGTGACTTACTAAGTCAACGCCAAACAGAAGAAAAGATTTCAACGAACACAAGAAAATTCAAGAATTTTCTTTAAAAATCAAAGAAAATACGATTACTTGCATAAGGATCCACCATTTAAAAATGTTCTCTTCCAAACATTTATCAAAAAACACTACAAGTTTCAAGATGACCAATTTGTTTGACACGATAGTGCCCTTCCTAAACTATGCATAATTAGCTAGATCATGCATACTTGAGGATCAAGCAACAACAACCAACAAAACAGGACTCTTCCCGAATTATGCATAGTTAGCTAAGCTTTGCATAATTGAGGATCGAGTGACAACACAAACATTATTATTACATACCAAACACGACTATGGAAGTTTTCGACCTAGCCCTTCAAAATAATTAAATCATTTGAAATGAAATTTGAAATGGGAAAATATTGCTACCATCGTTTTAAGAAACACATCAAACATTTTTCGTCCACTTTGGAAACATACTTTTACTTTGCCTTTTTATGAGAAAATAAATAAATAAATAAATAAATAAGTCGATACCATTTACATTTAATTCAACGAACCATTTCACACACTCATACATATTTTTAAAATAGACTATTCACAAAATAACGGTAAGGTGGTTCATGATTAAAGATCATTGCAAGCACAACAAGTAATAAAATTAAGATCAATGAGATCGAACGAGGTAAACGAGCAATACTATTGCCAGCTAAAATTTATTACATCAGAAACGAAAATACTTCAAATATATGACAAAAGTCTCGGGATAACAACAGTGATCTACGACTACATGGGGTAAAAATCGAATATCAACACAAGCGTCAAAAATAAAACAACGATCATAATTCCCATCGTCTCGAGTTGCACACACATTCCGCCAAGGGTATACGGGGAGAGAAGAATAATCACTTGGTTAAAATAGAAACAATTTCACCAGAAAGATCGAGTTCTTTCACCTCTACAATTTGGTAATGCGGCTTCGCCTCCTCGCTTTTGTTAAATATAAATAAACAACCACTCTAATGAAGATTTATAGCATCATTCAAGTAAATACAAAAATTTTTTGGTTCCATTAACCGACAGAAGAAAGTTACGGCGTCCATGATCATGACAAAATACACCGGGTGACATACCCTCATCATCAAGTACTAGCGAAGTAGCGACACAAAAATAAATATAATAATATTGGTTTCATACCATAGACAAGATTAAAATGAACAATCACATGACGACTCATGTTTAGATACAGACTCACAAAATCAAAGAAGGGATGTCGGACGATCGAACCATCGTGACTCAAAACATTATATATACATCTTTATTAAATAATATTCGAGTAGGCGTGTGTTGTATAATCCAGTTGCGTATAGTAATTAGTGTTACCTTGTACATTGTAAAACCGAACATTTACACATTTTTAATTTGTGTTACACTATTAAAGAATTTATACCTTTCATCTTTCAATCTTTGCAAAGTTTTTATTTCTGGAAGTTATAACCTCAAGAAAATTATCAACATTAATAAAGGCGGTGACTCGGTTATCATATTTGATAAAATCATTAGGTTCGAAAATCTCCATACTTGTGTCAAAATCCCATTAATATCCATATTTTTAAGTACCAAAAACATACGTAGTAAGAATTTCCCAAGTTTTACGTTTTTATTATTACGACTTATATTATCACATATATACAAATATCCAACACGACTCAACCTAGTCCCATTAACTCTTAAAAATTCAACCTTTGACTTTTATTACACACATGTCTTCCTTACAATTTATTTGCTATATTTTATTCACGCGGCTCGAATCAGGCGTCAAAGACGTTTCACGTAGTATTATCTCGGATAAATTACTGATTTTAGTCGAGACTTGAATCTCAAAAATTAATGATAATAATATGATAATATAATAATGAAGTAGGTGATCAAAATGCTTATTTCAATTATTTCCAAAATATATAAAATTCAACTTTTAATCTTTAGCTCGTTATCAAACAATTTTAAAATTAACACATCTCACAGCGGAATAAAATGAAAGATTTTTCAAATGATTTTAAACAAGCATCATCAAATTACACATATTGATTCTCTATAACGACAATTAAACAAACAAATGATTTCCAATGACGTTCCATCAATGTTTAAAATTTTATTTCAAGCATTATAATTTCTCACTTAAAGTGTACATTCCGATTTTTAACCCAGTTTATTCAATACAACAAGTAACGCGTTCTAGTTTACACCAATGCATACGTAAACACAGCCTTATGTTTTAAAATAAAACCAATTTTACAAAGTTTTTATCTCCAAAATACGTGACCAATTTTTCTACTCTATATTTCAAATTATGCCAAAAGTTTGCTACATTGACCCGAAAATTAATTCATACTAAATCCGAAGCTACATATACTCAATAGTCATCTCGCAAATTTTATTATAACTCCTTTCTCGAACTAATTTAAACAAATTCTTAACAAGTCCATCACAATCTTTTAGTATCAAATTTTAATATATGAAAACAAGGATTTTACGAGTAATAATAATTACTTATTACGATTTACCAACCAAGGTTGAAGGAAAATAATTTCACAATGTCCATTTATTCTCTACACGAATTTTACTTGTTACAAAACACATCATACGTCATTTTTATCCGAAAGTTTCATTCACCAAACATTAAATATGTAAAACACTTTATGTTTAAATCATTCAATCAACAAAGTTCGATGCTTACTTAACTTGCACAAATGCCGGACCTCGTCATGTAAAATATCGAATTCAAAATAATGAAACAACAAAACAAAATGAAATAAACGAAGCGAAAATACGTATGTCAACTAAATGTTGTTATCGGCCTCGGATGAGTCTCGAAATCGTACTCCACAAAATTAACACAAAAACCAACCAAATTCCAAGTTATCGCGCTTGCCAGTCTATTTTAAAACACATCTTTAAAATTCAAGTAGAATAGTAAACAACGATTAAATGGCAACACGCCTCAACCACGTTTCATAATATACACACGATTCGCCGCCCCAATGTACGCATCGTCGATTATACTTCGTCTATGTTATAGTTACGTGAACTAACATATCAAACCCATTAGGAATAAAGGAAATAAAGTAATACGTAAGTAAATTACGTTTCAAAAGAAAATGTCCAAAATGACACATCACGGTGCGATAACGACAATCGAGATCGACCTAGTCGATATAAAATATGTTACGAAGCATCATCTACGTATCTAGGATATCAAACGAGGTTCATATTCGGTTATTCGAACAATAAATTAATTATCAAGATTGATAATTAGTGGTAAGGCCGAATTCTCAACAAAACCGCATTATAACTTGTACGATAATCACTCAAGGACCATTGCTTCACGTGCAATGCCTTTAAACACCATAGTATATACATGCTTTTACATAAAAAATCATTCCTACATACACGTAGGATTACAACGCGATGTTGCCATGTAATGCAATGTAGCCCGTTATGCCAATTACATGCAACATATACGATAATCTTTACAGGAATTTGCAAATTGCGATGATAAGTACTCAACGTACAAAACAATATATCTCAATATATATCAAAGTATTTACTTACTAAATACTCGGGAATTCATATCAATTTCGAGGGATACATCTAAAATATAAAGCAATGCTAAAGAATTCTTACCGGAGCCATGCAGGATAGTTGTGTGTGCTTGGACCATTTCTTACGACACCAAAAGTTATAGTTTAGGATTTTCAAAAACGACCTAGTTCTCTATAACTCATGGCTCTGATACCAATCTGTAACACCCCCACAAATGCTATGCGTAGCGGAACTACAACATTGGGTGCTACGTAGTTATCATCACGCATAAGCTATATTAAACGACTCAAAGAGACGTAAAAGTTCAAACATTATTAAAACATCAAGTCTACAATTTTCCAAATCCCAAAAGAAATATAAAACAGAGTTTGCGTTTAGGTCCCCACTGAATCTCAACCAAAAGTACATTTTCATTCTCACGACAAAATATAAAAGAGTTTTAAGTGCAAAAAGGGAGGAAAACAAGTAGACCGCCAAGCCACAACAACTTCCATCCTCGCATGCTCCACTGCTATCAACCTTGATTACCTGAGACACATGCTTAAAATTGTCAACACAAAGGTTGAGCGAATCTATAGGTTTATCAAAACATCAGTTGAACATAAGTGTTAAAAACCAATCATGATCATTCAATAGCATTGTGGCCATACAATCTATTATTCAAGAATATGACAATTGTGTTTAAGCTCATGACACTAATCCGTTAACTCAATCACCCGCGTAATAAATACCGGCGTGATTCAGATGAAACCGGTGCCCCTTCTAAAGGCATCAGTTGCAATTATACCTTATTTCTCATACAAGATAATCTACCGCAGAACTTACTCAACGTACAGCTTCTCGGCTAGCATTGGGTCGTTAGCCCCGTAGTACTACAAATTGCATAAGCGGCTATCTCCCCCTACTCGAGGGCAGGACAATAGTTAATAGTTCATGAATTTAGGGTCTTTGGCAACTTGGTACTCAACACAATTTCGAGGCAACGTTCGGGTCCAACAATCATTCAAGCCTTATGTTCATTTTCTTTTAACTAGCATGTATCCCCCTCGCGGGTTAAAAAAATTTGAATAAAGTAAAGAGCGAGGCTATAGACTCACCTTAGATGACACACGAAGCTAATAGTAGTAGTGATCGCCGAAGTGAAGATGCCTCCCAAATATACACGTCAAAAGCCGCCACCTAACAAATAAGGTGCGCGCTTAACAACATACTCAAGTACCTCAAAACATACTTAGTATAATAAAACCAACGATTCAAAATAATATGTACATAGACATGACCAACCAATACAAGTGAATCCCTTCTAAACCCCATAACAAGTACTAGCTTTCCAAGACTAGCACCTTCGATGTTGATCCATCTCAAGATGCCAAATCAACACGGCTCAAGTACCCTAAATGGGTCTCCAATCTCAGAATATACACTCTTACATAAGACTTATATCCTTTTAAAACTTTGAGAAGCTAATAGATTAGCCTCTCGCCTCAAACTATGACGCGAGGTTAAGTACCTCCCAAAAATACTCAGCCGGTACTTACCAAAAGTACACGCTGTTTTACCATACCTAAACAACTCCGTTTTTGACGAAACTTGGTGACAAACTCACTCAATATCTGTAGAAGACTCAGTTAAAATTTCATCAAATGATTCACATTTTAGACCCACTTTCTCGACACATCTTTTGACCTTAAAAACCGGACTGTTTTGCACACTTGTATCGTAAAACCGTTTTGACCTCCTTAATCAAAACCATTTACAAATCCGACTCTTGATTATGAAAATAGACTCAAAATGCTAAGTATAGGGCCTGAGAACAGCCCTTGACCATGTTTGAAACTCAAGTTATAGTCCCCGAGATTTGACCCAATATCGACAACAATTTCGGATTGCGTCGATACTCGCCTCCCGGTACACAAATATTCGAACCTATGTAACTTTTGACTCGTTATGAGTTAGAAGCTCTACCTTATACCGAAACGAGCGTCTCGGCGACTACTACAACAATATCCAATAATACCAACACTTATCCAACATCTACTGTACGAAAATAGGGCCTAAACCTACTGATCTAAAATGACATCTTCAAAACCATACTAAATCCTATTTTGACCCATTTCCAAGTTTACCAATAACTCAAATAACCCATACCTATCATCTACAACAACTCCCAATATCCTAATCACTTGCATGACCATCATGCACTTTATCAAAAATTATAAACAAATGCATGCAATTAAAATAAAAGATGATTATAATATTAATAACATATGAGTGGAACCTTACAATGATTTATTTAAGATCAAATGATCAAGAACACCCAAGAACCCCAAAATTTCGTGGCTCCTATGATCAAAAACACCAAGATAAAATCTTTTCCAAGCTTGTATAACACAAATCTCTTGATCCTAACACAAAATAACACACATGCAACCAACAAAAATGGATCAATTCAACATTTTATAAAATAGATCTTGAAAATAAAATGTGTTGCATGTTGGATTTTTTTGGTGATAAACACTTACAAGATGATTATAAACATGGGGTATTGCTTAGATTTATCAAAAATCAAATTGTGGTGGTGGATCATGGTGGTGGTGTTTTGGCCGTAGGTTTTAGAGAGAGAGGGAGGAGGAAGAAAAAAATTTTTGTTGTAATAAAATGAGTGTGTGTGTGAATTTTTGGCTTATATATAGTGGGGGAGGACCAAGTGTGCAAATATGGATATCTTTTGGCCTTGTTTACAAATTACTTTTAAAGAAGGCAAAAATGGTACCTAGCAAGTTTTTATAAATTTACGAGAGTCGGGTTTCGTCCCGGCTACCTCAAAATACTTTTAAATGGTTTAAACGCACACAAAACGAATATACATATGGTTCCGACTCGACTTAACACGTAATAAAAATAAAATCTCGAAAAACTCAAATATCGATCAATCGATAATAAAATGTAAGTTTTGGGCATCCGTCGGTATCGTAATCGTTATCGGTTCTTCTTAAATCGTCAAACATTAAAATTACGACCGTAAACGTCGGTTTCAACTTAAACCGTCAAATAAATCCACGATAAAAATTCTTAAAAATTTCAAAAATATACGTAAAATAGGATTAAATAAATGACGTTGGGCTCGGGATATCACATCCACAAGTGAGCCACAACTTAAGAGAGATGCTCATACTGAACAACTCTTGAGACGATAACTTAGCATCATACGGCACATTCACGGGTGTTACAATAGGGGTTTCTCGTGGCTAGTGTTTTGCTTTTCTAATTGTTAATCGCGTGTGAATTAATGATTTTTACTTTTCATTAAGGTTTTAAGTTGTTGCTTAAATTCAGAATTTTACCAGTTATTATGTTTGGTAGGCACTTTTAAGAACCAAATGGATCAATATAGGAGACTTTGACCAGGAGGTTTAGAAACTAATTTAAAAATACTAAAACTAAACTATAACTTTTAAGAAAATTAACAAAAATACCTTAAACTATCGTAGATGTTCAAAAAAAGAACTTTTATTAATAAGTAGTTAAAAATCAATAGCCAAATAAGGTGTTAACAAATAAGGCTATAAGTATAAGAGGTATGCAAGTCTTTACGAAAAAGACCCAAGGGCGCTAACGGTAAATGTGTTGTGTTGTGTTGTGAGGGTGAGGTCGCAGGTTCGAGTCCTCAGCCTTACTTTTTGAAAAAAACATTGTACCTTTTGTAAATCTTCAAACACTCACAGTAGTAGAATAACCAATTAGTATAATAAGTTATATTACAAATAAACCAAATAAGCACTAACAAGATAGCAATAAGCAGAGAATAAGCTATAAGCTGTATAAAAAAACACATTTAAGGAGAATAAAAATAGTAGAGTCTAGCTAGAAAATAATCTAAAGTACTAGGAATGCTCATATATAATGTCTTGCAAGAAATCTTAAACTAACAATAATCACCCATTACAAGGGGAATTTTAAGAATTATATTAAGATACTTAACAATATAAGTACCCTAGGTTATGCTACATTTATCTAGCTACAAAGTA
The DNA here is from genome assembly GCA_025667525.1 of Glebionis coronaria. Taxonomy (NCBI): domain Eukaryota; kingdom Viridiplantae; phylum Streptophyta; class Magnoliopsida; order Asterales; family Asteraceae; genus Glebionis; species Glebionis coronaria. The sequence continues at coordinate 185,891 of JANFOE010001277.1, read as the reverse complement.
ATAGGAATACTCATATACACTATCCCAAACACTCCTTGTTACAGCAACTACAGGAACACATATCAAGAATTATCTCAACTGCTCTTGAGTTCACTGGTTTCCCATAAATGTTGGTACTCTAAGACCTAGTACGCAATGAGTGATCTTAAAATCTTGATGCTCATATAACTTGTTATCGGCTCTTAAACAAAGTACAAAAAAATTTTTATATGACCCTTACTTCCGACCACATTCTCAACAGAAGCATATATTTCCCCCACATTCAAACTCGTTTAAGACCTAGTCCTAACATTCAGTTATTCACCATCTCTAATGACAATACCAGTAGACCATCGTAAAACTTATTTCTTTTGGGTAAAACCCGAATCTTCTTCAACCATGATGCATTTACCCTTTTTCATACCTCTCTTCTTCTTCACCAATGAAGTCTCAGACTCACTCTCAGTCTCACCCGCATTAAGATTTTTTTCCTTTTCTATTACTCCTTTGTTGATGACACGAAGTCTCAAACTTAATATGTTTTCGTTTGAATGGATGTGCTGTTAGTTGGAAAAGTGTGAAGCAGACTATTGATGCCATATCGTCTACAGAGGCTGAGTATATAGTCGCTTCGGAAGCTGTAAAAGAAGCGGTTTGGATTAGGAAATTTATTTTTGGGCTCAGTGTTGTTCCTACAAATAAAGAACCTATGAATATGTATTGTGAAAATACCACAACCATTACTATAGCTAATGAACCAGGAATCACTAAAGGTACTAAGAATTATCTCTCCAAAGTTCACTACCTCCAAGAAGTGATTGAACTGGGAGATGTCGCCCTGGATAAAGTTCACACGTCGACAACGTAGCTGACCCTTTTACGAAGGCTTTAGACTTCAAAAAGCATTCAATGCTTTCAACAAACATTGAATTTCTTTCAGCTAGTAGTGTCGTGTAAATTTGTGTTATGTTAGTATTCAGATAATTTGGATTGTAAGAAAGTTGTTGTTTCCCGATGAATAAAGATACTTGATGTTTGTTTTTATTCATATAATTATTGTTGTCCTATATTTGTATGTTTAATCCTTGAATATTTGATTATTCTAAATATGTCTGTTGTCGGTTAGCAATATGTGGGTATTGTTACATTAAGACAAATGTGAGTGTTGGTTATATTCTGTGAATATATGGACGGTTCCCTCCAAATTCACGTGTTATTCATAAGGGATTCATATTAGACACCCCGAACTTTCGAATATTACTTTTGGATCCTTTTCATGAGTAAGATCTCGAAAATGGTGATTATCCTTAGACTTGAGATACAAACAAGTGGTGCATGTGTGGATATAATTTCTTGATTATAAGTTAAACGCTATCTTGAATAAGGTAGTTATAAAGGCTATAATTGGAAATGTTGTGAAGCATCACCCACAACACTTGTAGTCAAAATAGAATTTGTTCCTCCATTTGATATAGTGCATATTAGTACCACTGGATCCTCTCTATAATTAATTAGGTAATTGTATGGCCATACCCAAAGGGTAAATTAAGATGCTTCTTGTTTACATTTGGAAAATATGAATTTAATTCATTAACAAGAAATAGAAGTTAAACTATATGGAATGAGTTAGGATCCATATCCATGGTTTAGCGGTACTAGTAACAAAGTGATGATTATTAGAAAGTCACATAATAATACACCGTTTTACTTTTTAAGATATTTCTTGAAACTATACCTCAATCATTTCTGATTACAATAAAGTGTTTCTAGATACTTTATTGTGGATGTACCATGTCTAAAATCTCACAAGTACGAGTTGTCAGGATATGCGATCGTTTAGTCATCGGGAATGAGTGAGCCTATCAGGGGCACACACTCAAACACGGAGAACACACTTTATTAACACTAGCATGGTACCCCCGCGATGCGGAGGCGGGTACCCTGTGATTAATCCGAGAAAGGTAAAAAAAATGATCCCGGTCAGGCATGGTTCACTTATTTGCATAGGTTTCGTCCGGTTTTCTCTAGATTTTGATTAAACTCGTTGACCTAGTCCGATTTTAAAACCATATGTATTACCAACTTGTAAGGTATGTGAAGTTTGTTTTGTTTTTTTAATAGTTGTACAATATGTATAATAAGATGTATTATTCAATTTAGGGGTATTTTTAAAAGATTATTAATTAGAGTGCTTAATATATTAATTAATGTGTATTTGTAACAAGTACATGCTTTATAACATGTATTAATTAAAATTAATTTTAGAAAAGTGATTGTGATATTTTTTTGTAGTTATTATATGCTAAAATAGATGTACATTTGGATTTTAAACATCTATTACTTAAATTATATTTGAGTTGGTGCATTAAAAGGATGTACATCATGTTGTTTTAGTTGTACTACTTACTTTTTGTTCATTTATAGAGGAGAGAGTGCATTTAATGGTTTATATGTACCATAGATTTAGTATATATATTGTTAATATTAAATGTTTAATAAGACTTCATTTGATATTTAATTAACGGTCGTTATAGTTTGTTACTTATCAAAAGATTAACACATCTTTCTCCCGGAGATTTCAAGACTATTTTTCAAAATATATTTTAATCAAATTTGGTATCTCTAATATCAAAAGATTTTATATATTAGAGATAGGGGGAGAAAATGTGATTAAAATGTAATCTAATATAAGACTCAAGCACTTTAACTCTTACCTACATGTGCGTAACACTTTCGATTATCGATGCACATGTGAAGGGGGAGCATTTCTGAAACGACAAAACTAGCAAGGTGTTAAATGTTTTTCAAACACTTTGTTAGAATTTAAAGTGGTTTTCATGGTTACGATCAAATACCCACAACATCTTTAATTCACGACGTTATTGGTGTCAAAAGGTTGGTTAGGTTTAAGTCCTATGATCCAACCAGAACCGGAGGGATCTTCCCAGGGACAATCCAATAGATTATTAGAAGTCCTTAGGAAAGATGGAGTAGAATGTGAACGTAGCTGAATGCCGACTAAGTACTGATGATAGCACTGGAACAATCACAACAAGGTGCTATTAATGATGTCTTGGTAAGCATTGAAGGGGTTGAAGAATGAAAAAGAAATGTAAGGATAAAGGGTCTAAAGAAAGAAGCCCTCCATACAACTTAGGCAGAAACCGGGTCAACTCATCATGAAGACAAACTCATCATGGACCCAGTGATGTGAAGCACAACCCTTTCCTAGCTACTCAGGCTTCTCTCAAAAGAAGTTTGTTTTATTGTCACGGAGAACAACATGACTACTATTGACTTTCTCACTTCGAGATAGTTGATATTGAATAGGTGGCATCTGCTCCAGCCTCCGACCACTAAAAGTGCACAAATCGAGTCTAGAGCCAAGAGATCAATCAAATCTCGTTAGGACACACGGATGAAGATCAAGAGAGTCATACGCTATATCCTTGTGATATTGCTAGAACACTCAGAGTGATACTATTTAGTATTCACAATGATGAGTGGAAATCCTTCCAGTGTTAACATCAAACAGCACTGCGGTAGGTCATATGCAAGATTCTTTATGAATTGAACATGTGCAAAACTGAAAAGCAACAGTGGTTTGATTCTGAATTGATTCAAACTCGTTTCAGGTTTCTACGCAATATCTTTATGGTCTTGCCAGAACATTCAGAGTGATATTCATTAATATTCACAGTGACGAATGGAAATCCTTCTAGCGTCAACCTCAAACAGCGCTACGGTAGGTGACTTGTGAGATTCTTATGAATCAAACTTGTGTCAACTGGAAAGCAACAATGGTAAGATTCGTTAAGAATCAAACTTGTTCCAGGAACTTGAATTGACGACTTTAATCAAGCGGATATTTATCCAATTGATTCACTCTTTATGTTCGCAGTCTTGCTTTGAGACGGTCGAGTAAAGAGAACGGCTAGTACAGCCGCGAAACCCTGTCAAGGAGATTCTTAATTGAATCTACCTGATCACAGGTACGATATTTAATATCGTATAACGGTCTTCACCGACCGGAGGTAAAACGCTACCGATTTAGGACGAATGTCAAAGCCATTCAGTCCGTGTCTATGTTTTGTCTCGAGAAGGTGGCGTCACGGTGTACACAGCAAAGTCAATGATTCAGAAACCACATACTCATGCCTAAAGACATATTCAACAATTAACAGTGTGAGCATGTGGATGAAGACACAAGATCGCAAGATGGCAAAGACAAGTCAAGGATGATTTGAAGATCTCAAGCTTAAAGACAAAGTCGAAAGACAACGACAAAGGCTCAAAGATCACAGCATGAAGGAACAAGACTACAATTACACGTTCAAGACTCATTTATGGCGAGATTAGTAATCTCTACAAATTTCCTAAATGACCAAGGTTTATGACCTCTCATTGGGGGAGATTGTTAGCCTCAAAATATTGAGCCAAACAAGAATGCTCGGTCATATGTTTATTATGTATCGTATTTTAGAACGTTGTAATAGGTAGTATATTAGTCGTGTTATACGGGCTTAACTTTAGGCTAAAGTTCATTAATAAGTAACTAAAGCCCAAAAGGAAAGCCCGGCCCAAACCATATAGTCCATAAAGAAGCCCGCATGTGGGTGGACTATATATACCACCCTCCTAGCATGTTAGGAGGGTTGGTGGTTCATTTTCTCATTCCTTAATCTAATATTCCACAAGTTTCACCAACCATTTTCTCTCTACTTTCTCTCACTACTTTCTCTCTCTAGAATTCTTCTCATATCTACCTTTCTTCCATAAGTTCGTGATTATAACATCATATATTAGGGACAACAATTGGTATCAATCGCCATGGGGTAGTTTTGTGATTGGTTGTTGTGTTTTTCATATGATCCGTTTGATTTGATCCATCTTCTTCCTCGAATTCAAGATTTTTCTTGTTTTTGATTGTGTTTCTTAATCGTATAACTTCTTTAATCTTGTTGTAGAGATTTGGTTGTTTTGGTTTGGTTAAAAACACGATCTTGTTGCCTAAAAGTTGCTAAATTTGTTGCCTAAAAGTTGCTAAAATCGTTGCCTAAAAAGTTGGAAAAAAGGTCCCTTATTGCGACAGCTTGAATTTCAGAAAAGGCAAGTACGGTTTCGATCGCAATAACCCTAGGGTTTTACTTTGCGATCAGTTGCAATAGCCCCCTTATTCTGACGCTTATTGCGATCGTTATTGTGATCTGGATTGCGACGGATTTAAGGCAAATCTTGAAACGTTACTCTGCCCACATTGCGACAGCCACATTCCGATCTGGGATTTCGATATGTACACATTGCGATCTGAACATTCCGATCTGGGATTTCGATAGGTACACATTCCGATCTGGAGGATTCCGACAGGTGCACATTGCGATCTAAAGGAAATTCCGATCTAAGAAACATTCCGATGGGTATTCCGATGGCACATTCCGATGGACACTCCGATGACATGTTTAGCTAAATTTTGTTTGAGTATTTTTTAGTTTTAGCCACCATCTAGACTAGTTTCGGAACGTAGTTTACATGAAGATTAAAAAAAAAAAAAAAAAGAGTTAAAATTTTTTAGGTCAAGTAAAATCAAATTTTTTCCATACTAGTTTTAGGACATTTCTAGCTCAATTTCAAAATTTGGTGATTACATATTTTTTAGGTCTACCGTTTTGTCGGACTGAGGAATTTATTGTCGGGCTGAGAAAAAATTGCAATTTTCGGAATTTCAACAACCAATCAATCACAACACAACTACTTAAGATCCACATTCGATTCATCATTTCAGAGAATATTGAGATGGATTCTACTGCCGAATATCGTGTGACGAACAACAACATAATGGTGGCAGGTAACAAAGAAAGACCACCAATGCTTGTGTCGGGTCGATATGATCAATGGCAATCCCGTTTTATACGTTACCTTGACACAAAACCTAACGGTGATGCTTTAAGGCAATGTATTTTTGAAGGACCCTATAAACTCTCAAGGATTCAAGTTCCTGCAGTACCAGCCACAGACACAAGTGACGCACAACCCGCATATGAACGTGATGAAAAGAGGACCGACCTCACCCCAGAGAACCGTGCGTGGTTTGATGCAGAGAAGGAAGCAATTTACTTAATTCTCAGTGGCATTGGAGATGAAATTTACTCTACGGTTGACGCATGTCCTACTGCTCAAGAAATGTGGACGGCCATTGAAAGATTGCAACAAGGTGAATCACTTAACAAACAAGATGTGAAAACTAAGATGTTTTGGAACTTTGGCAAGTTTACATCAAAGGATGGGGAATCAATTGATTCTTATTACTCCCGATTCTACAAAATGATGAATGATATGACTCGAAACAACTTGCAAGTTTCCACCATGCAAGTCAATGTCCAATTTCTACAGCAACTTCAACCAGAGTGGACACGGTTTGTCACCTTGGTCAAACAACAACAAAAGTTAGACGAAGTTTCATATCACAAGCTCTTTGACATCTTGAAACAATTTCAAAATGAGGCAAATGAACTTCGAGCTGAGCGAGTTGCAAAGATTTCCAATCCACTTGCTTTGGTGTCTACCACTCAACATTACCCAGATTATCACTCCCGTACTTCAAAGACATACTCTACTCAATCATCATCACCACGATCATCCATTGTCTCCAAGTCACATGTTCCAACACGATCCCGAGGAAAAGAAGTTGCAAGAGCACCATCACCCATACCTGAGCAATCATCCGAAGAAGACAGTGATGAAGAAGTAGCTCAACGGGATAGGGAATTCAAGCAACAAATGGCTTTCGTTATGAAGCAATATAAGAAAATCTACAAACCCACCAACAACAACCTTCGAACATCTTCAAACTCGAGGAACACCCATGCACAGAGTCCTCCAAGGTATGACACACGAAGACGTGTTGAGAGTCCTCCAAAGTATGATCGACAACCTAAGTATGATAATCAAAGGGTGGCTACTGTTGTTGGAAATAGGGAAACTGTTGGGACTCAAGTTGTGCAACAAAGTGGGATTCAGTGTTTTAACTGCAGAGGTTTTGGGCATTTGGCCAAGGAATGCAGGCAGCCAAAGAGGGTTAAAGATTATGGTTATCATAAGGAAAAGATGTTGTTGTGCAAGAAAATGGAAGCTGGAATCAAGTTATCAGCTGAGGAAGGAGAAATGCTTGACGACACAGATGATGAACTCTCCGACCAAGAACTCGAGGCACATTATTCATACATGGCAAAGATTCATGAGGTCCTTAACGTCACTGAAGATGACAATGGTCCTATCTTTGATACCGAGCTAATTGATAAGGTACAAGATGATGCTGAATATAATGTGTTCGGTGATACACATGAGCATAGTGATCTACCAACAACAATTACTGACACGTGTATGATGGAAACGGTTGATAGCAATACCACACCCGATTCATCAAACATGTGCAATAATGGGTTTGAGGATGATCAACATGCAAATGAGTATGATGACGAGGAGCGTGTCGCGCTTGCTAATTTAATTGCTAGTTTACAAAAAGATGTCAATGAAAATAGAAAGAATCAAAAGCAATTAAAGAAGGCAAACGCAGCGCTCACTCAAAACTTTGAAGAATGCAAAGCCGCTCTTATAAAATCTAGTGAGACTATTGATAGTTATAGGGCTGAGCTTCTTCAAAAGACCAACGAGCTTGAGGGGTACAAAAGTCGTGTCATCAACGTTAAAAAGGACGATTTTGAAAATAAATACAATGAAGCTCTTGCTTTGTTAACTAAAGAAAAACGTCAATTTAATGTTTTATTAAGTGATGAACGTCAAAAAACGTACCTTGCCACAACAAAAGTTAATGAACTTGAACAGAGGCTTTCTATGAACACCACCGATTCTGCTAAAATTCTTGACGAGAAGAAACAAGAGGTTGAAACATTAAAACAAGATTTCAAAAATAGACAAAGCAAAGATACTGAAAAAGTAAAGGATCTCGAAGAACAAGTCGATTTTTTGAAAAAAATTGTTTATAATACACATGACTCTATTCAAACCGTAAGAATGATAGCACCTCGGTCGTTTTTCAAGGGTCAACCTAGCTTTGCCACCCCCAAGTACCTCGAACAAGCTCAAGCTGCGAACCCTAACTTATATCTTGATGAGTCCGAAAGGACTGATAATGCCTGCCCAGTAGCTAACATTGATAGTGAAGAGACGTCCCCTTGGGATGAGGAGAGTAGATCACCGGTCAATAAAGATTTTGTGAAACCATATAATTATGCTTATGAAAACAGTCTTTATGGTCTTTTCACTCCACAAAAACAGAAGTCTCGTGAGGAATTATTTTTAGAATGCAAAAAAAAAGAATTCAATGGAAAAAAGCTTTTGCCACTAAGAGGAAAACTAATGTTTTTAAATATATTAATTATTTGCCTCTAGATGCTTCTAAAAGCAAAAGTAGAAAAATACTTGGTTTTCTTAAACACCACGTTAATAATGTTCAATCAATTGTTGAAAGCGATTGGGAGAAACGTCAAAAGGATAAGTGGAAAACCGAGATTCCTCACGACATAACTGTGCTTGTGAAAGAACTTTTAATACCAAATACGAAGATAATAAAAGAACATGTTCTTGAGTTTGAAAATTTAATTCAGTCTGAAATGTTTGATGATTTGAAATATATTGAGTCTCTTGAAAAAGCAATTGATGACCTTCAAAATGACAAATTAGAATTTTCAAACGAATATGATCTACTCTTAGAAGAATGTCTCTCCAAAGATATTTTGTGTGTTACTCTTCAATCTTGTGCTGATATCGATGAATATTCTGATGTTGCATGCAAATATCTTGATAAAATCAAAGAGTGTGAGCGTCTTGAACTTGAGCTTTCGAAACATAAAGAAAATGTTGATAAAAAGGCTTTTGAGTTACTTCAACACAAAACTGATTTCCTTCAAAAACATTGTCATTCTCTTGAACTTGCTTTGCAAAAAGACGTTGGTAGTTTTCCACATAATAATAAACTGCAAGAAAAACTTTCCCAAACGTTTCGAGAAATGAACGAACAGAATTTGGAAATTAAGGGATTGAAAGCTCAGTTACAAGATAGGGACAGAGCAATAGCAGAGTTGCAGAAACTCATTGCTAAGATGGGTAGGAAAATTGTGGAACCTAGTGTTAAGAAACCTGTCGTAAGACAACCCAATGCTCAAAAAGTGACTAGACCCTCTGTCTTGGGAAAACCATCTGTTTTCTCTAATTCTGCATTTGCAAAACCTGCGTTTGCCCCCAAGACGGATGGGAAGGATAGGTTACCACAAAACACTCCCAAAACAAATATTCGATCACAAAGCATTAAGAACACAAATGTGGTTAAACCAGGGATGTATAGATTAACCACTAAACCCACACAAAACAAAGAAAGTCAATCTCCTCAGACTTCTAGAAACACTAATAGACGTGTGTCTTTTACTACAGGAGTAGTCCCCACTGCTAGTGTTAGCCGGCCCCAGCTTAAGAGCACTCGCATGAATGAAAAGGTCTGGCAAAACAAAAGTCAAGGGAAGATGAAGGAAGTAGAAGAACACCCTAGGATTTTCAATGTTTCTAAGAATAAAACGTCTGTAATCGCGTGTAATGACGATTTGAATGATTCGACTTTGAATGCTATGAAAGTTAAGTTTGTTTGTGTGAAATGTGGAAAGTGTGCTAATGCTAATCATGCTATGTGTGTTTCGAACAATGTCAAAGGCGTAGAAACTAGAACTAAGAAGCAAACTGTGATGCCTATTAGTGCTAGAAAACCCAAACGCAAAGTGAACCATTCTGGTGCAACCCCCACTAAGAAAAGTATTGCATCCGACTCCACCACTAAGAACACTAGAAGCATAATTAGGGAATTATATGAGTCTGCTAGCAAGCCTTGGAAATGGTGGTTTGCTAATCAATGTCCTCCAGGATATAAATGGATGCCTAAGGTTAGGAAAGAAAATGTGACTACGAGCGTTAGTGTGCCTCTAAGTGATGAAACTAGGGAAACTAATGAATCGGAAATCACAACTAACATGGAATCCAATTTAGCAAATGCTCCATCGTGTTCTAATTCTTCTGCAGGTGATCGAAGTAATTCTCTTCATAATGGACTCCGGATGCACGAAGCACATGACGGGGAATCTCAAGCTTCTAATTAACTTCGTGGAGAAGTTCCTGGGTACGGTCCGATTCGGAAATGATCAATTTGCACCGATCCTAGGATATGGAGACTTGGTTCAGGGGAATATCACTATCAAAAGGGTTTACTACGTCGAAGGGCTCAATCATAATCTTTTTTCGGTTGGTCAATTCTGTGATGCGGATTTGGAGGTTGCTTTTAGAAAGAAGACATGTTTTGTTCGTGATTATGATGGGAATAACTTACTTACCGGAACACGGGGTACTGATCTCTACACTATTTCACTACAAGACTCCACATCTTCAACTCCAATCTGTTTCATGGCTAAAGCTTCAACGACTCAAGCTTGGTTATGGCATCAACGTTTATCTCATCTTAACTTCGATACCATCAACTTGCTTTCTAAGAAAGATATTGTGCGAGGCCTTCCTAACTTGAAATTCATCAAAGATCATCTTTGTTCTTCTTGTGAGCTTTGTAAAGCTAAACGGAGTAGTTTCAAGACAAAGACTACGCCTAGCTCTAAAGGACGGTTAGATCTTCTTCATATAGATTTGTGTGGTCCCATGCGTGTTCAAAGTATCAATGGGAAGAAATACGTTATGGTAATTGTCGATGACTACTCAAGGTACACATGGACTCACTTCTTGAGGTCCAAGGATGAAACACCCGATGTTCTCATCAACTTCCTTAAAGTGATACAACGTGGTCTTCAAGCTCAAGTTAAAGTGGTTCGTACTGACAGAGGTACTGAATTTTTGAATTCAAAACTGAGAAACTATTTTGAAGCTGAAGGAATTGAACATGAAACATCTATTGCTCGAACACCCGAACAAAATGGCGTTGTTGAAAGACGAAACCGTACTTTAGTTGAGGCTGCTCGAACATTGTTATCCGCTTCAAAACTTCCACTATACTTTTGGGCCGAAGCCGTGTCAACCGCATGCTACACACAAAACCGCTCCTTAGTTATCCCAAGACACGAAAAGACACCATATCACATAATTAATGATCACAAACCTTCACTCAAACACCTTCACGTTTTTGGATGTACGTGTTACATTATTCGAGATGGTGAAAATCTGGACAAGATGAAAGAGAAAGGTGATGCATGCATTTTAGTGGGATATGCAACTCAGTCAAAGGGATACAGAGTGTACAACAAGAGAACAAAATTGATAGTCGAGACTATTCATATCAGATTTGATGAATTGCAAGAAATGGCACTTGAACAAAGCAGTTTAAGTCCCGATCCACAACGACACACGACTTCCGTTCACAACCGCACGGAACTCGGAACTCAAGACCACAACAATGAACCGTCAAGTTCAAAGCTGGTTCCTGAACATGTTCCTAGAGCAGATATGACAGTGGACACGACACTTGAAGAGTTGGAAATGTTATATGGACCAATGTATGATGAATATTTCACGGGGGGGAAACAAGTTGCATCGAAGTCTTCCGCTGTCACTCATGATACGAATGATGATACCTATCATCATCAACACAAGGATACAACTTCATCTACTTCAACACGGGTTGTTGCAGATTTACCTCCTCAGAATATCACATTAACAATAGATCCTACAACATCCACAACTACTGTCATTGCTCCAGAGAACACAAATCAAGCAGACGTTGCATTATCTGACGATGACGATTTTCACAACCCATTCGGTACATCGGTACACGAAACTGGAGAGTCTTCTACTCGCCATGTTGATCCGTCAAATATGCATACGTTCTATCAACGACATCCTTCAACACATCATTGGACCCGAGATCATCCTTTGGTTCACGTAATTGGAAACCCTTCACAGCCCGTTCGTACAAGACGACAACTAGCCACCGATGGCGATGTTTGTATGTTCGCACTCGCCGTGAGTACTGCTGAACCGAAAAACATCAAAGAAGCCATGGCTGATCATGCTTGGATTGAATCGATGACGGATGAACTTCAACAATTTGAAAGACTTAAAGTCTGGGAACTTGTTGACAGACCATACGATGTGACTCCTTTAAATCTTCGTTGGATCTGGAAAAACAAGATGGATGAAGAAAACACGATCATCAAGAACAAAGCTAGGCTAGTGGCTAAAGGGTATGGATAGAAAGAGGGTATTGATTTCGAAGAATCATTTGCACCAGTAGCTCGAATGGAAGCGGTCAGGATTTTCCTTGCCTATGCTGCACATAAGGGATTCATCGTATATCAAATGGACGTAAAGACGGCGTTTCTTAACGGTCCTTTGAAGGAAGAAGTCTATGTCACGCAGCCGGAAGGATTCGTCGATCCTCATTATCCTGACAAGGTGTATCGTCTCCACAAAGCACTTTATGGACTCAAGCAAGCTCCAAGGGCGTGGTACGACGAGCTCTCGAAATTTCTGGTCTCCAAAGGTTTCTCAAAAGGTTCCATTGATTTAACTTTGTTCACTTATAAATATGGGGATGACATTCTGCTTGTGCAAATTTATGTTGATGACATTATTTTCGGGTATACAAACCCAAAACTTTCAAAATGGTTTGAAAAAGTAATGCACAGCAGATTTGAAATGTCTATGATGGGCGAACTAAAATTCTTTCTAGGAATTCAAGTTCACCAATCCCCAAGTGGTATCTTTATAAACCAAGCTAAGTATTGTCAAGAGATAATCAAAAAGCATGGTATGACCTCATGTGACCCCGTTGGGACACCATTATCAACCACATCCCTAGATGCTGACTTGGAGGGATTACCCATAGATCAAACGAGATATCGTTCCATGATCGGGTCCCTCATGTACTTGACAGCAAGCAGACCAGATATTCATCATGCTACATGCTATTGTGCACGATATCAAGCACGACCCACTGAAAAGCACCTCAAGGAGGTTAAACGGATCTTTCGGTACCTTAAGAATACCATCCATTTGGGACTCTGGTATCCGAGGGAAACCGGTTTCTTTCTAACGGCCTATTCAGATTCTGATCATGCAGGGTGTCTTGATACACGAAAAAGTACTTCTGGTGGTGCACAATTTCTAGGTCAAGATAAGCTTGTGGGATGGTCTTCCAAGAAGCAGGATTGCACGTCACTTTCATCAGCCGAAGCGGAGTATGTGTCTCTATCTGCGTGTTGTGCTCAAGTTCTATGGATGAGAACACAACTCACGGATTATGGCTTCCACTTTGATAAAGTACCTATGTACTGTGACTCAAAGTCGGCCATAGCCATCTCCTGCAATCCAGTACAGCATTCCCGCACGAAGCACATTGATGTCCGATATCACTTCATAAAGGAACAAGTTGAAAGAGGTATCGTTGAATTATACTTTGTTGGAACGGATTACCAATTAGCCGACTTGTTTACAAAAGCTCTGTCGAAAGATAGGTTTGAGTACCTCGTTAGGCAAATTGGTATGAGATGTTTGACTCCAGCAGACCTGGAGATTCTGGCAAAGGTGCCTGCTTGATTTATCTATCAAACATCAACTTGTAAATATCTTTGAAAAAGCAAAATACAAAAATATAAAACACATAAAAGCAAAACACAAAATTAAAAATCTTTCAAAATCCAAAAATATTCTTCTCGACATGTCTTTCAGTATCGATAATATGGACGTGCCTAGAAATGTCGCTCAATAACGACACGGGTGTGTACATAAAGCTCGAATGAAAGTTGTAAATATTTTTCAAAACATGTCATTTCTTCTTTTAATAAAGGAAATTGTCTATTTTGGACAAAGATTTCCAAACAACGGGTAGAGCAATCTATCACGGGTTGAGCTTGTCACAAAACATTCATCGTTTTGAGCTCAACACAATGGCTTGTAATCACTTTCAGATTGCAACCCGGACCGATATTCACGGGGGAGTGTACGATTTAGTGCCCTTACCCTCAGCAAAAGAAGAGAAATCTTCTTACACTTGAGTGGATTTGTCAAGACATTCAAAGTCTATGAACTCAAGTTTATGCTTTAGAAAAACCTCTTCGACAAAAAGAAATAGGATTTTTCAAAAAGCGTTGAACACAATTTTTTCAAGAATTTCTCAATGATTATTCAAAATCTTTCAAAAATTGTGTGTTCAACAACTCCCATCCTCAAAAAGTGAAATGTGGATCATATCCTCACAATGACAATTCAATTGGATCAATTTTTGAGGGGGAGCATTTTAACTTCATGCAAAAGATTAACACATCTTTCTCCCGGAGATTTCAAGACTATTTTTCAAAATATATTTTAATCAAATTTGGTATCTCTAATATCAAAAGATTTTATATATTAGAGATAGGGGGAGAAAATGTGATTAAAATGTAATCTAATATAAGACTCAAGCACTTTAACTCTTACCTACATGTGCGAAACACTTTCGATTATCGATGCACATGTGAAGGGGGAGCATTTCTGAAACGACAAAACTAGCAAGGTGTTAAATGTTTTTCAAACACTTTGTTAGAATTTAAAGTGGTTTTCATGGTTACGATCAAATACCCACAACATCTTTAATTCACGACGTTATTGGTGTCAAAAGGGTGGTTAGGTTTAAGTCCTATAATCCAACCAGAACCGGAGGGATCTTCCCAGGGACAATCCAATAGATTATTAGAAGTCCTTAGGAAAGATGGAGTAGAATGTGAACGTAGCTGAATGCCGACTAAGTACTGATGATAGCACTGGAACAATCACAACAAGGTGCTATTAATGATGTCTTGGTAAGCATTGAAGGGGTTGAAGAATGAAAAAGAAATGTAAGGATAAAGGGTCTAAAGAAAGAAGCCCTCCATACAACTTAGGCAGAAACCGGGTCAACTCATCATGAAGACAAACTCATCATGGACCCAGTGATGTGAAGCACAACCCTTTCCTAGCTACTCAGGCTTCTCTCAAAAGAAGTTTGTTTTATTGTCACGGAGAACAACATGACTACTATTGACTTTCTCACTTCGAGATAGTTGATATTGAATAGGTGGCATCTGCTCCAGCCTCCGACCACTAAAAGTGCACAAATCGAGTCTAGAGCCAAGAGATCAATCAAATCTCGTTAGGACACACGGATGAAGATCAAGAGAGTCCTACGCTATATCCTTGTGATATTGCTAGAACACTCAGAGTGATACTACTTAGTATTCACAATGATGAGTGGAAATCCTTCCAGTGTTAACATCAAACAGCACTGCGGTAGGTCATATGCAAGATTCTTTATGAATTGAACATGTGCAAAACTGAAAAGCAATAGTGGTTTGATTCTGAATTGATTCAAACTCGTTTCAGGTTTCTACGCAATATCTTTATGGTCTTGCCAGAACATTCAGAGTGATATTCATTAATATTCACAGTGACGAATGGAAATCCTTCTAGCGTCAACCTCAAACAGCGCTACGGTAGGTGACTTGTGAGATTCTTATGAATCAAACTTGTGTCAACTGGAAAGCAACAATGGTAAGATTCGTTAAGAATCAAACTTGTTCCAAGAACTTGAATTGACGACTTTAATCAAGCGGATATTTATCCAATTGATTCACTCTTTATGTTCGCAGTCTTGCTTTGAGACGGTCGAGTAAAGAGAACGGCTAGTACAGCCGCGAAACCCTGTCAAGGAGATTCTTAATTGAATCTACCTGATCACAGGTACGATATTTAATATCGTATAACGGTCTTCACCGACCGGAGGTAAAACGCTACCGATTTAGGACGAATGTCAAAGCCATTCAGTCCGTGTCTATGTTTTGTCTCGAGAAGGTGGCGTCACGGTGTACACAGCAAAGTCAATGATTCAGAAACCACATACTCATGCCTAAAGACATATTCAACAATTAACAGTGTGAGCATGTGGATGAAGACACAAGATCGCAAGATGGCAAAGACAAGTCAAGGATGATTTGAAGATCTCAAGCTTAAAGACAAAGTCGAAAGACAACGACAAAGGTTCAAAGATCACAGCATGAAGGAACAAGACTACAATTACACGTTCAAGACTCATTTATGGCGAGATTAGTAATCTCTACAAATTTCCTAAATGACCAAGGTTTATGACCTCTCATTGGGGGAGATTGTTAGCCTCAAAATATTGAGCCAAACAAGAATGCTCGGTCATATGTTTATTATGTATCGTATTTTAGAACGTTGTAATAGGTAGTATATTAGTCGTGTTATACGGGCTTAACTTTAGGCTAAAGTTCATTAATAAGTAACTAAAGCCCAAAAGGAAAGCCCGGCCCAAACCATATAGTCCATAAAGAAGCCCGCATGTGGGTGGACTATATATACCACCCTCCTAGCATGTTAGGAGGGTTGGTGGTTCATTTTCTCATTCCTTAATCTAATATTCCACAAGTTTCACCAACCATTTTCTCTCTACTTTCTCTCACTACTTTCTCTCTCTAGAATTCTTCTCATATCTACCTTTCTTCCATAAGTTCGTGATTATAACATCATATATTAGGGACAACAGTTTAATTAACTAAACATATGCGTAAAATTAAATAGAAGGGGTTAAAAGTCAAAACCCGAAACCCTATGGGAGCCTATGGTTGGCCACCTTAGTGGTTCTAGAAAGGAGTTTTGGTTAATTATTAGGGTTAAGTAAATTCATAGATCCTAATTTAGCTTGGCTTGGAGTAGGGAACAAAAAAATTTAAGAGGTATGAAGGCTATATAAACCCCCATACATCATTCATAACTTTTGTCCTTCCCTCTTCTCTCACCGATTTTTGGTGCCCTCTCGATCTATAAATCCCTAACAAATATAAAGTGTAAACGTTTGCAAGACCGACTCTCTTTTGGTACTCCCTTGTGAAGTAACTAAGCCTTTACTAAACCCTTGGCACTCTTATCAAGGTTTTAGCTTTGATTTTGGTTCCCCCATGTTCGTCCATCATATAAACCCTAATTAGGGTTTGTGTGATTTTGGGAATTAATCTTGTAACGATTACAAACTGGTCCTTACGTAATCCCAGTCTAGGGTTTTGGATCTAGGGTTTTCTAGTTACAATAATTACAATTGTTTGTTTGAAGTGAAGTTACTACTAGCATCGTAGTGATTGTTCGTTTGACGTGTTGTGTGAGCAACCAATAGAGACGGTAATTTAACCGTTAAGTTTCTACATCAAGATCAAGCTCCGTTAATTAATTTATTCAATTAATAAAGGATAATATTTAATTGTTTATTATTATGTGTGATTTAATCATTTATGACATACTAGATTCATTTTGTTGCATACTCGTAGTTAATGGTTTAACTAGTTCTTAAATCCCAACAACACTAACTTCACGTAGATCTTTCATGGATTCCAGCTCTCTTGTGACCAACTTGTGACTAACTTTTTGGTGTTTTGCTAGTTGAGTTTCTCATGTGGTTGCCATTGCGATGAAGGTGATGTGATTAAGGGGGTGTTTGGAATTGCGTTTGCAATTAGATTATTTACTTATTTTATTTTCAAAATAGAGATAAGCTAGAATAAGTGTTTGGATAATAAAAGTAAAAAAGTGTTTATTTGCGTTTAAAAGTTTGCAAAATGAAGTTTTGAAAAAGTAAGTAAGATGGTGATTTTTAAAAATGAAGTTTTTATAAATGTGGTCAATTGACATAAACGTCTATTTTTCTCATTAATGTTGTTAGTTTTATTCATTAACAATTATATAAATGTCTATTTTACTTATTTTACTTATCAACTATACAAATAATCTAATTTGTCAAACACTAAAAAATTGAAAATCTGATAATTATGATTTCAAACAACATAATCAAATCCAAACATTATATCTCAAAAACTCGTTTTTTAATTGTTGATTATCTAATTATTCATTTTCAAAACACATAATCAATTTTCAATAAGCAATCTCGAACAGCCCCTAAGTACGAGTGAGTATGTGTATGAATTGGAAAGTTATTGATGAGAGGTAGTAGGGATTAAGTCGTACAATAGCAACGAACTTTCTCAAATGTATCGATTTGGTAGGTGAATTTTTTTCTTTTCTACTTAATATTACGTACTTTCATATTTTGTATTAATTTGCACCAATCTTTACCTGCTACCAATTAAAAAGTTTGAAAACCGGGAAAAATGTCTACATGGCTTATTTAACTTGAGTAAGTTGCATAGATTATCCTTAACAACATTACACCTATAGTCCTTAGACTTGACTTTTGTTACTATGCTTCATAAAATTATGATTTTTTTATAAACTAATTCTATAAAATATAAACAAAATCCTTATAGTTAAAAACAAATTATATATTTTTTTATTCTATGAATATTTTTATAAAAACTTTCCTTTTTAAAATACAAAAAAATATATAATCCTTTTTCTTCACATAAATTTAACCTTTTGACAAAATCTTTGCAATTACGAAAAAGTTTTATAAACTTTTTTGTTATGAAATTTTTTTAATAAACTTATTTTTTAAATCCAACTTTTTTATAAACTTTTTTTTATTGAAATTTTACTAAACTAATTTTTAAAAATATAAAGAAACTTTTAAGTTACGAAATATTTTAACAAAATCTTGAAAATTACGAAAAAAATTAAACTTTCTTTATACGATATTTTTTATAAACTTATTTTTTTAAATATGCAAATTTAAAAAAAAAAAGTTTTAAATACGAAATTTTTATTAAAAAATTAAAGCACAAAAGGTTTTCTAAAGTTTTTCTCTGTTAAAATTAGCAAAGTTTTAAAAAACTGTTTTTTAAATATAAAAAATTTGCAATATAAAAAAAATTAGAAAAGATTTTATGAACTTTTTTTACTTAAATCGTTTTTAAATCTATTTAAATTAAAGCAAAATTATCCACTTTTAACTTTTAAAGTCATTTTCTTTTAAACTTTGACCTCAAATTATTTTGTTTGTGTATTATAATACTTGTTGGAAATTATAACAACGAAAATAAATTAATATCTATATCCATTCATATAATTTTCATTAAGTATTATACTCAAAGTTGAAAACTATTAACTTCGAAAGTGAATAGTGGACATTTATTTAAGAACGGAGTAACATTCAAGTTTTTAATTAAAAGATAATTCCAGATTTATTTATTTTTTTGGCAAAAAACAGTTTCTAAAGTTTTATTTCAAAAAATCTCATAAGTTTAGATTTCTATTTTTCTTTAAAATTTTGTATTTCAAAAACTCTTAGGGACTTTATATGTAAATTTAGACAAATACATGTAATTTACTCTTAATACTTTAAATTAATAATGTTAGTGAGATCCTACTTGTCATTTTCAAATATGACTAAACTAGTTATTTTTGGTAAATTAAGTTTGACAATGCAAATTAACACAAAGCGTGAAACTACATAACATTAAGTGGAAGAAAAAAAAGTTCACGTATCAAATCAGTACATTTATGAAAGTTCATTGTTCTTGTACGGCTTAATCTCAAGGTAGTATAACTACTTGATATGGTCTGCAATTGGTTAAAATTGACTTTTTGACTTGACAAACGAGAGTTGACATTTTTTTTTAATTTTTTATTATTATTACTTTCTTTTTTTATGAACTTTGCTTATCAAATGAGATTACATTACTACTCCTTCCTAATGTTTTTATAATGACGAAATCATATTATTGGGAAACGGGGTTGATAAATAGTTCGGTTAAACGTGCAGCCCATACTATGTCATCAACTGAAACTAGATAGAAACTGAAGATAACACCAAAAGCTCAAGTGTGTGGCATGTGTTAGTCATGCACTTCAATGGTAATGCTTTTGGTACAAAATGTATCATGACTCAATAACAAGAATCTGAGAAATGAAAATCGAATTCGTATAGTCATATAGATAAATTACCAATTGAAGAAAACTAGAAGGCGGAGTGTGTGATACTATGTCAAAACATCAACAGACATAGAACCAACAAAGGTTACCGAAATTACATAAACAAAGACATATATCCCTTTACGGATTTCTGCACATGAAACATAAAAAAACTGTTATTGAGGTTATGCATATAACCATTTCTTTTGTTAAATCCAAGTTTTGAATCAGCTTATTCGGCGACACAAAGTGATTCCATCACCCACAGGAAGTTGACAAATCTCGACTCTTGAGTCAGCAGCTAATGCTTTGTTAAGCTCCAACACGAAATCTCTGTAATATCTAACATACTTTCTAAGAGGAGCGTCTGGCGGTGCCACCAAAGAGCCGTTCCAAAGAGTGTTATCGTAGCCAATAACTCCACCGATTTTGACAAGATCAATTAGTCTCTGATGGTAGTTAAGGTAGTTGTCTTTGTCAGCATCCACAAATATAAAATCAAATGATCCATGGAAAGTTACATCGTCAACCATTTGATCAAGAAGAGGAAGAGCGGGGCCTTCTCTAAAATCAATCTTGTGAGCAACACCGGCTTTCTCAATAATTGGAAGACCAATTTCGTAATTTTCACGGTTTATGTCCAAGGCCAATATCTTTCCATCCTCTGGGAGAGCCAGAGCAGTGGAAAGTAGTGAATAGCCGGTGTAAACACCAATCTCCATCGTGTTCTTTGCATTTATCAACTTAAGAAGTAGATTCAAAAACTGTCCTTCATCAGCTGATGTCGTCATAAGATTCCTATATTTGATAAGCCAAGTAAAACAATTAGGAAATGAAATAGATTCACATATTGTTATAATGATAAAGAAGAACAAACCAATAAATCCCTACACATGTTTAAGTTGTAGTAATCTCGGAATAAGTACTTACCAAGGGTGTTTAGCCGTGACTTCACGAAGCTCTTTCATGGGTTGAGGCTCTCTTGGGTATACACTTGTTTCAAGAATGTATTGGTAAAGTGCGTCACTCTGAAGGAGGCTCTTGTGGCCAACTTCTTGGTGTTTTGCGGGCTGAGTTTCTCCTGTACTTGCCATTCTAGTGAATGTGATTAACTATGAGCGAGAGTGTATAGAAATGGACAGTTCTTAATGTAAGGCAGTATATAATTAGTGAGCCTGAAATGGAAAGAGAGGAGCATTGGACTTTATAGGAAGGGTCAGGAAATGAGAGTTGGTCAAGTAAGAGTAAGGAAGGTGTTGAGTTGGTGACTTGATGTGGACTGCGGTTGGTGAAGGTTGATATTTTGACTTGGCAAACCAGAGTTGACAACATCAATACGAAGTTGGTAAGCTGATCTATCTTAATTTTCGTATTCACAAATGACATAAGTTTACTTCTTCCTAATATTTTGAAAATGACAGACTTATATTACACGCGAACAAGTTTTAATAGATAAAAAACTGGAAGGAAAAAAGAAACAAGTTTCTTGAAAACAAGCAACCCAGACCAAGTGTCCACGTCATCAAGCGAAATTAGTTTGCTATACTAATTTTCTAGCTAATTCACAATGTAAAACTACAATTGAAAGCAAAAAGCCGAAATGTGACACTGAAATATATATGAGTAGTGGAGGCATGGTATTAGTCCAAACATCAACAACACACGTATAGCAATGTCATGGGTGTACTTTTGGGATAACTTTGGAACAAAATGCAACATACAAAATTGTAAGCACTCAGAATGTTACAGGTGGTTCAGGTTACATAGCTCCATGGCTGATTAAGCTGTAATTGGCTCGTGGCTACACTGTTCATGCTACCATCCAATCCCGCGGTTAGTCTGATTTGACTTGTAATCTGTTTGTAAAGTCAGCAATTATCTTTCTTTTGATTAACGTTACATTCTCAACCTATCAATCTGTATTGTGAAACTGGATGTAAGTAATAACTTTCTTGAGTATATAATCACATGGTTCGCCATATGGTTTTCTTCAGTTTTGAAGTAAAGTTGGTGATAACTGCAAAAACTTCATAAAAATGAAACAATCATGTAGAAGACTATGAGTACTAATTTTTGTTATAAGCTCAAGAGAATTGTAATCTTAAGAAGCAGGGACTTTGACTATTAACAGTTAATGCTTTCATCTTCCAATTTTGTAGCAGCTCACTATATTAAAATATGTTGCAGGTGATCCAAAAAAGACAGAACATTTACATGCATTTGATGGAGCTAACTTGATAGAAGAAGATTCTTTAGATTCTGCAGTTATTCCAGTTAATGGCTGCATATGCCTCTTTCACACAGCATCTCCTGTTCTTTTCACAGTTGAAGACCCAAAAGTAATTTTTTGTTCTTTTGATGTTGTGAATAAAACACTGTTTTCAGATCCAGATTACGTGAGCATAAAAAGAAGTATAGGGAGTGTTTGGGATTGCGTATTAAAACTGATTACCTGTTTATTGGCGTTTTGATACACCATGTGAGTATTGTCCTTTGGGTATCAGTTCACATCCTCCATATATTGGAAACGGCTTTCTTAAAGTTACAAAAACCAGTTATATGAGGCATGATCTACACAGTATTGCCAAATAATGAAATACCACCGAGCTAAATATTGTTTGGTGTTTCATGTTGCAGGAAGCTATTTTATTTGTTTTTGTTTCTGTTTCATCATCCAATCAATACATTCCTCTACATTACCATAAGGGTAAGCAACCTGCCATTGAATTACCTTTCTCCGCCATTCACTAACAATCGGACCTCCATTTTTAAGCTCCAAAAGCTTCATTATATCCCTCTCATTAACTAACGGTTTAACCTCCCACACTTTATCTAAATCTAGTTTCAAAATCTCCTCCTGAACCTTTTCAAACACTCCTATTTTGCTCTCAACCGTTAAGTCTTTAATTAACATAATCGACAACATCAATGCAGGCCGCCAAAACTCCTTGATATCATTGAGAAGTACACCCAACAACAATCTTAATTTCAGTGAAACAGGAACATTAATCATATCAACTTTCCAATCAACCTCAACAGGTTCAATATCTTCACTTGAAATGATAAAAGGAATTATAGATGAGAATCGCTCAACCGCATTGTGCAATCTCAATACATCAGCAGCATCACTATGTCTGAGCTTAAGTGACTTTTTGAAAATGTGTTTCACGACTGAAATCATCTGCTCTTTATTACATCCGTACATGGTCTTTCTGAGTGAAAGGAACAATGCCGCATACAAGTACAATCTCCTTTGTTCATCACTAAATATAAAATCTCTTTTGGCGTTCATAAGTATCCACGCTGCATCCATATAACCAACACATGTCTTATCTTGTTCTTGTGATAGCAGATGCTCAAGATTTGGGGGCCATGTGAATACAACCCAGAACAATCCTAACTCGGATATGCATTCAATTGCTTTCACGGGTTGGTTGCCACTTACCATAAGTTCTATCTCATGACCAATGCGTTCTCTGCTGGTTTTACCATAAAAGGCAGATTTCACATCATTATCAGCAGCTGCGACTTTTAGCTCTTTGACCATTTTATAGTCAAACCTAGCACTGAAACGAATTGCTCTGAGAACTCGCAAAGGGTCTTCTAAAAACATATCTTTTGGAGGTAAAGGAGTGACAATCTTTCCATTTTTCAGATCATCAAGTCCTCGTCCTGTTAAATCTTCAACTGAACATGTCTGAATGTTATAAAACAAGCTATTAATGGTTAAATCCCTTCTATATGCGTCCTGTTCGGCCGACCCAAACTCTATGCTTAAAACCCTGCTGTTTTGAGTGTAATCTTTGCTTATCAAGTTCACAAAATCAATCCAAACATCATATAGGCGCATTCTTGCTGTTTCCAAGTGCTTGGATTTCTCAGGCTTGCTTTGGATAACTCCAAACCCTTGTGCTTCTTCTCCTGTTGATAACAAGTAATCGTTCACTTTTTCACAAAACTCTCGACCCATCATATTATCTAGTGCAATATCAATGTCATTGCATTCTTCACCAAGAAGCTTGTCTCGGACCCACCCACCAGCTACCCGAAGTTGTGTTTGAAGATTCCAATGATAAACAACTTGAAGCAACAGGTCAAATATTCGCCTCTCTTTATCGCTTAAATGGATATTTTCCATCACCACTACGTGTGAGGGAGAAGATAAAATCCTCTTACTCTTCGACATTGTTCTGCAACACTCGTGCAAGAGCTGAGTTCTTGTAAACACTAATCGAGGGTTCTGTATGTTGTAATTGGTTTTATAAGCAGAAATGAAAGAGCTCCGTGTAATGGTTTTTGCTAACGGAATTCCACAAAACCACCTTAGTTGCGCTATTTTTTCACCAATTTTAGCCATACCCACAAATGTCTTTCTGTCTGCAGATATTAACAAGAAACAAACTATTATCGTGTTTGGAATCGAGTTTTGCAAATGATTATGTGATATAGAATAATGGGAGCCACATATAATAAAACAGCTGTGAAAGAAAGTATTTGGATGCGCCTAAGCTGTTCGAACTTTAAAGTCGTGATAATCAGATTACTTTGCAGATAAGCATAAATAAGCAATCCCAAACATCCTGTTGGGATACTTGAACATAGATATGTTGATTAGCATACATTCCTGTTGGGATTCATACAAAGTTCATGGATAAAATATAAACAATACATAGTACATATTATTAATCAACTCCATATTAAAACATTTGTTAAATTTGCATAAAATATACAGTGACTAAAAAGGAATTAAGTAGCATTACTTGATAAAATATATGGCCTGGCCTGTCGTGTGGGGGTATATTACTTGAAAATGGAAGTAAGGCGGCAACCAAACACCCGTGTCGTAGTACTATCTTTTTAACTAGTGTATATGGATATTTGTAGAAAGTCGGCGTGGATGGCTGGAAAGGTGTGGATGGCCAGAAACAGGGTGGACCCAAAAAGTTACACAGGACCGGACTGGAAATTTGTAGGGGTGAGCATTTGGACCGTCGATTTGGATAAGATATGGATAAGATAAGAAAATCGGATTAGACATGATCGACTTTAATAGGACCGGACAATTTTGACTTGGAGTTTTGGATCATCTCGGTCTTTGGTCCGATCGGTCCGGTCTGGTCGAGTTCCGTCTTATTAAAAACTCGTCGATAATGTCTAATAAGATCGGATTGGATCGAAGACCGAACTAGACGTTTTGAATCACTACGGTCCTTGGTCTGGTTTGATCTTGACTTGTCTAATCTGGTCCATGCCTAATACTCAGTCCTGAGTTATAGTTAAACAGATTTTTTTTGAAAATATTTTTTTATAAATTTAAAAAAATACTACTCGTACTATTTATTTAAGAGTAAATTGCAACGTTAGTTCTAATAGATTCGGAATTGATCAGACCTGAGTACATCCGAACTCGACTAATCTGTGTTGAAATAGATTCGGTTCGGATAAATTATTTTTTTAGCATCGACCCAAATAACCTAAACCCGATCAACTCAACCCGATTCTTACTCTTAGTCACAAGGTTTGACACTATGGTGCTCGGCTCGCGCTATTAGTATTCTTTTATTTATGAGGAAATTGCAAGTTTGCTCCCTGTGGTTTGCCAAAATTGCATGTTTGCTCCCCAACTTCATTAAAATGCAGGCGGCCTCCCGGAGGACGAAGGTAATTAGCAACGATGCTCCCTGGAGTTAACTCCCGTCATATGGCTGTATTTTTGTGGGGGTAAATTTGTCCATTCCCTTATTAAATAAATCAAATCCGGTTTGGGTACATGGGCTTACCCATATCACTCGGGTATACCTTTATTTTTCAAACCGCTCGACCCCAACCTTTTCATATTCTATTATCTCCATTATCAGTCTTCCATTTTCATACGCCTCCCCAAAGTTTCTTAATCATGGATGATCCTGTTCCAGACTTTTTTATCAGACCCGAAGGTGAAGAATTTGACTTTGCGATATATGGTAAGAAGTTTGATACACATTGTTTAATTTCATGATTAATTACCGTAAATGTGTTTAATTCGCCCTAATTACCAATTATGATAATCGTTATTTTCTATGTTAACAGATGTGTATGAACAATTGTTTAGCATCAAATGTCATTACTATGGAAGGTTTAGTGATGGTCCGAATATGGAATACATTGAAGGTGAGATTTGTTTTGTTGATTTGGTGAATAAGCATGACTTTAGTGATGCTATTATGAATACCGTTATGAATAGTTTAGGTTATGAGATGGACCAGCAGTTACTTTTCTACTATAAGATTCCACTTAAGACTTTAGAAGTTGGTGTAAAGCCTTTGGTTAGTGATGCTGATTACCAAAACTTTTTAAGTTACGTTCATATGCACAAGGTTATGTATGTGTATGTTGAGTTAGTTGAGAAAGAAGATGAAAGTGAGAGTGGGTCTGAAATGGAAAGTGAGCCTGAGAATGACCTTATGGATTATGAACATGTAGTTGAGGATATAGAAGTTAACATGAATGAGTTCCATTTTGAAGTAGGTGACAATGATCCTATGGTACCTAAGGTTACTTTGAATGAAGATACCTTAGAGGTTTTAGATTTTGATTCAATGGAAAGTGACATAGAGGATGTCCCAGAAAATGCAAGGCGACTAGGGCTTAGAAAGTTAAAGAAATTGCACTCATCGGCCAAATTTTATGTAGGAAGAGAGTTTACTAACAGAGATGTTGCTAAACAATTGATTAGAAGCTATGCTGTTGAGAGTAGGAGAAACTTGCATTTTAAGAGGAATGATCCAGTAAGAATTAGGGTAGTTTGTAATGGTGTTGTTCCTAGCAATAACCATAAAAATGAGAAAGTACAAGGGCCAAGTGAGGACAGTGGAAAATTTTCAGAAAAGGACAAAATATGTTGTCCATGGGTGTTGTACTTATCAAAAGGAGAAAAGGGCAAGTGGGTCATAAAAACATACAAGGATGATCACCACTGTTTGCAATCTAGAAAGGTAAAATACTGTACATCTACTTTTCTTTCAAAACACATCACAGATCTGTTGATTATGAATCCAAACATCCCTGTTAAAGCTGTTCAAGAACAAATGCAGAAAAGGTTTCATGTTGCTATTTCAAGGGATAGAGCCTTTAGGGCTAAGGCAAAAGCAGAAGTGTATTTGAGAGGTGATGTTAAGGTTCAATATTCTTTATTGAGAGACTATGTAATGGAGTTAAAGAGGTGTAATCCAGATACAACTTGTAAGATTGATGTTTATGGTGAAGAAAATCATGAAAGTCCAACTAGGATGTTTAGGAGAATCTATGTTTGGTTAGGTGCTCTGAAAAGGGGATTTAAGGAAAGTGGAAGGGAATTACTAGGTTTAGATGGTGCCTTCATGAGAGGACATTATCCAGGTCAAATGTTGACTGCTGTGGGGGTGGATGCAAATAATGGCATCTATCCTGTTGCTTATGGAATTGTTGAATCAGAAAACCAACATTCATGGACATGGTTCTTAAAGTGTCTAGCTGATACACCAACTCTAATTTCACCTTCATCACAGATAGACAAAAGGTAATGGAAATTCTTGTAAATGTTTAGTTTATTTGTGAGTTTTTTTTTATTTTTAACCAATCTGATGATTCTTGTAGGGATTGTTACCTGCACTTGAGAAGTTGTTTCCTAGTGCAGAGCATAGGTACTGTGTTAGGCATATATATGAAAACATGAACCAGACTTGGAAAGGGATTAAGTACAAGGAAATGTTGTGGAAGTGTGCATCGTCAACAACTACTGTTTTGTTTGAGCAAAACATGAAAGAATTAAAAGATTTCAACCTAAAAGCATATCAATGGCTTAAAAATATACCTGCTGAGCATTGGAGCAGAGCTTATTTCTCTGGTAAATGTCATATCCTTTAAATTTTAAACATATGTTAACTTAATTACTTGTCTAATGAATAACATTTCCCAAAAACTATAGGTAGAGCCCATTGTGACCTGTTGATAAACAATGTTTGTGAGGTCTTCAATAGACAGTTGTTAGATGCCAGAGACAGCCCTATAATTACAGCCTTAGAACATGTGAGGGAATATCTTATGAAAAGGATTGTAATTGTGCAAAAAGTTATTGAAAAAAGTGACGGACCATTAACCCCTGCTGTTGCTAAGGTGTTTGAAAAGATTAAGACTACTGCTAGTGAGTGCATAGTTGATTGGAACGGGTCAGATCTTTACCAGGTTAAGGGTCACCTACAAGAACAATATGTGGTTAACTTGCCTCAAAAGACATGTTCCTGTAGGAACTGGGAGATATCAGGAATACCCTACAAGCATGCTGTTGCTGCAATACATGATATGCTAGACAATGGTTATGATGTAGGCATACCTGAGGATTGGGTCCATGAATCATACAAATTGGCCACTTGGAAAGCTGTGTATTCACATAAGGTTAACCCTGTTAATGGCAGAGATTTATGGGCCAAATTTGACTGTCCAACCACTCTTCTGCCACCAAAAATTCATCCACAGATTGGGAGACCATCAAAAAAAAGAAAGAAGAGTAAAGGAGAGATTGTGATGGTGAAAGGTAATAAACTAAGCAGGGCTGGTAAAGGGATTACATGTGGTTTGTGTAAAAGTGCAGGGCACAACAAAAGAAGCTGTGATATGAAGAATGTTGCTGTTGGTGCAAGTAATGCAAGGAAAAGGAAGAATGTTGCTGTTGGTACAAGTAATTCAGGGAAAAGAAAGAATGCTGATGTTGGTACAAGCTCTGGTGCTATAACAAACAACACACAGCAACACAACCAAGCCAATCTGCTGCTGTTGGTACAAGCTCTGGTGCTGGAACAAACAACACACAGCCTACACAACCAAGCCAATCTGCACAGGCAAATAATCAAGGATCACTGGCTCATACTCAACCTTCACAAACTGATATGATTAGAAGCCCCAGTGGAAGAACAAAAAGGAGTGCCTGTAGACTTAATCTTTAATAGTCATGCTAATGACTTATGTTGAATGTTTCATGTTATTGACTTATGTTATTTCCTTGTTTTCATGTGAGGCCATTATCCAGGTCTAGACTTATGTTACTTCTTTTTTTTGGAAAAACAGTTGTAAGACTATTGCAGTTTGCTACAAACCTTATGGTATGCATAATATTTGATGGTTACATTGGTCTATCAATTTTCTTGACCCAATTTCCTGGTCAAAGTCATGCTAAGATTTTGTATTCTTTTCACTTAGACCCATTGTAAACCGTGTCACATTGGTCTTTCATTTTTGTTGACCCATTTATATTATCTGACCAAGTAGTTGAACAGATGGAAGATGGAGTTAATTGTCACATTAACTTTTCTACTTACCACACAACATAAATACTACCCGGGTAATGCAATTGTTTCATCACTTTTTTTCTAAACACCACACACAATGTCACACCTTCCACCTTTTGGATCAAAAGAAAGACCAAGACCATGTGTAACACCAAGTGTTGCAAAAATGTTTAAGAAGGGGGATGTCACAGATGAGTTGATACAATGGTATGGCTATGTGGATTTCTAGGAGTATCTTGATGATGATTACTGGCATAACTTTAAATATAACAGTAAGTCTGCTGTTATAACCATAGATGACACAAGTACTGAAACCTTGGATGACACAAGTTATGAAAGCTTAGATGAAACAAGTGATGAAGGCCAATCATCAAAGCCTAACATACCTGCTGCTAGCAAATCCAGTGATGTAAGCTTATCTGGTAAGTACATTCCTCTTTGCAAATGGACCTCATCAAAGACAATCATCAAAAGCCCTAAAGCCATCACTGGGGTCGTGCTAGGACTACCCTATCAAAGGACTTGGTCTTCCATTGAAGAAAAACTTAGGAAGAGGCCTTTGAACAACAAGGATGGAAAGGACAAGGGAAAAGGCAAAATCTAATGTGCTTTGTTGCTTGTGTTATTTCACTTTTATTTGTATGCTTATCTACCTTTAAGTTCATGTTTTGTATGCTGATGTTTTTCTGTTTTGGGACTACATTGTAATGGCTTTTATGGAATGAATGAATGCATTAGCTTATTATCAAGAACATAAAATTAGATTATAAACAACAACATAACAAAAGTCATGACATATCATAATATGAACTTCATTAAGGAAAATTATTGACCAGTACAATAGCTGGGCAATTAGTTCAATACAACATAACATTATTCAACCATTGACAAATTACATGAAGTAGCAGAAACAAAAACCAACCAACTGCAAAACAAACAAATCTTCAACCTTCGATTACCAGCCTCCATTGCATTCAATGATTCTTCAAGTGCATTTCTTGATCTTAACAACCCTGGAATAATGGCTACAACTCGAGCACACATTGGGGGATCAACCCACGAAAAAAATGGACAAGTGTTAGAAAGACAACAACGAAATCTTCTTCCAGGATTAGTGTTTGTCCATGATGTACGAACAATGGATTGGTTCCCACAAAAGCAGTTCATGTTTAGGGTTTGTGTGTTTTTATGAAAATGGGGATTTGATCTATGCGTTTGTTGCCAGATGTGTTAAGGTAAGTTATTTAATTGCAAACCACATGGAGTAGCAATGCAATAAATTAAACTAGGTTAAGCATAAATTATGAAAGGACATCAATACCCTTGAACAATGAAAAGTTAACTAGCAAAAAGTAACGGGAGTTAACTCCAGGGAGCATCGTTGCTAATTACCTTCGTCCTCCGGGAGGCCGCCTGCATTTTAATGAAGTTGGGGAGCAAACATGCAATTTTGGCAAACCACAAGGAGCAAACATGCAATTTCCTCTTTATTTATTTATTTCTTTTTTTAATTGTGCGGGTAAAAAGGTGTATTATAACACGAGTCACTGTGAGAGGTTGTTTTTTATTTAAGTTACACGTTTTGTCACATAGAAGAAAAGTGTTGAGATTGTATGTGCTTACACATAGGCATTCTTTTCTTTTTATATAGTAACCTTAGGACACGACGTGGTAGAACGATCTTCATGAAACTGAAATATGGTAGAGTATACAAATGTAGAGAATTTAAATTATTATTGAAACAAATTAGTTTCTCTCGGTTTTTAAAACTCACCGAATCGAATGTGGCTGAGCTTTTTCTTGTTTGAGAACCGAATTGAATCGTCTTTTTTTTGTTACCAGGTTTAATAAATACAACGGAGTTATGACTTTAAAACTTTTTTCCCATAAACATTTATAACTTTAATTAAAATATTGAAGCAATGTTTACTAATGTTAGTTAAAATAGAGTTGAACTAACTTAAAACATCAAGTGCTAATGCTTAATAATGTTACTTTATAAGTTAAATGTCTTTCTGCAAATCTTTGGTATAACTTTATGGACATAGAACTTAAAAACTAAAGCTAATAAGTGAAAACTCATATCTTTCTTCGATTTTATTAAATGTAAAATTAATATAGGACATATGATACTACATGTTTGTTGGAAATACGTTTACGTATTTTATAATATTTTAGAAGGACCAGTCGCTCCAACAATATATTAATGTAAAGGGCTCGTAGCTAGAACAATAGTTAGTTTTATGTTAACTAGTTTAGCAAACCCGGTCCATGGTTTGTCATGGACCGGAGGCCCAAGCCCATCTTATGGACTTGGATATATAAACTATCTCCTTAGATGGAGAGGGTGTTTGGTTCCTTTCATAATTTCACATAATTCTTCACTTTCTCTCTCTAGTTTCTTTGTCTATCTTGTGCGTGAAAACCAACCACCTCCCTACCCTTTCTCTCTCTAAACATATATCAAGGATTATGTTGGGAATTATTGTTAAAGTACCACGTACCGTTAGTATGTGGACCAAGTACCGTTAGAGTTAGCAAGTAATGTTAGTAGTAACGTGGTACATGCAAGTACTGATGGTTGTAATGTTAAGTACTGCTAGTATGTTAAAGACCGATATATCTTAGGTAAAGATATGTTGTAAGTTATAATAGGATTATATCGTGTGTGATACGTATCGTAATAGAATATTCTAGAGTTATTTGACAGTATAAAAGGAACATAAGATCGTTGAGTTTGTACCTCAACACAGTTTCACGATTATTAAAGAATCAAATAGTTAGTAGAATCCATGTTCTTCGTAAGCTTTGATAAGTTAGATTCTGCATAACTTATCTTGGTTCAGTAAGAGTCTCTCGCGTGCTCTAGTTTGTTTACAAGCTATAAGTACAATCCTTAACAAGATCACAATCTATTCATTGGGATCAACAAATGGTATCAAAGCTTGTTTAGAAACTTTGAATAAGAAGAACTCACCCAAAAGCGATAACCTAAATCCTCACAAAACAAACTTCACTAGTCAATTCATAGTGGAGAAAATCCTAACTTAGATGATGTCATTCAGAATGGGGTGGATCCTCTTCAGCAGGGTGTAGTAGCAGGAGTAGAAGTAGAAGTTCAAACAACTCAAGCTTCTACATCTACTCTAACATGTGTTCCACACACTCTCTATGTTGTTAAACTCCCAATTCTTAAGACTGACAATTATGAAACTTGGGCTATGCAGATGGAATACTTTTTGAATCACATAGATCACTCTTTTTGGGATGTCATTAAGAATGGAAATAAATCAGTCCAAGTTACCTACATAGCTGATGGTACTGTACAAGTCATGCCTCCCAAAACCAATGCTGAGATCCAAGCTAGCATAAGAGAAATAAATGCTAGGACTACTCTAGCCATGACACTTTCTGAAGATCTCTTACCTAACTTTCATCATTATAAAGATGCAAAAGTTATGTGGGAAGGCAACCAAGCTTAGATTTGGAGGAAACGAAAAGTCTAAGAAGATGAAGAAGACTATGTTGAAGCAAGAATTTGATAGCTTCTCAATTCCTAGCTCAGAAGGGATCCACAAGGGCTATGTAAGATTTATCAAGTTGCTTACTCAGCTTGCAACTCTTGGTGCTCCTATTCTAACTGATGAAGCTAAGTTAAAGAATCTTACTCTGATAGTGATTATGTTGGGGCAAATCATTATAGGAAGCAGACTATTGTTGCAACTTCTACTAGAGAAGTTGAATATGTTGCAGTTGCTCATTGTTGTGGACAAGTGCTTTGGATTTTGAACCAGATGTTAGATTATGGGTTCAATTTCATGAACACCAGAATCTATATTGACAATGAAAGCACTATATGTATTTTCAAGAACCCCCTCTTTCACTCCAAAACCAAGCACATTGAGATCAGGCACCACTTCATCGAGATGCCTGTGAAAAAAAGCTCATTCAGGTTTTAAAAATCCATAAAGACAATAATGTGGCTGATTTGTTGACCAGTGCCTTTGGATCCAAAAGGTTTGAAATTTTGGTAACAAATATTGGAATGTTAAATCAGTAAGGTTGTATGTCTTAAGGGGAGAATTTAACTGTAAAATAGCATATACCTATGTTTTGTATAGTGTTTTGGTTGTTTGTGATATTTTTTACAAGAAGGATGCATCAAGGATGGAGAGCTTACAATGGAACTTAGACTAGATGTACCAGTGGTTCATATTTGGTATCGTTTTTGGAAATCAAATACCGCTAGGCTTATTGACGTACCGCTGGCTATA
The DNA here is from genome assembly GCA_025667525.1 of Glebionis coronaria. Classification (NCBI taxonomy): domain Eukaryota; kingdom Viridiplantae; phylum Streptophyta; class Magnoliopsida; order Asterales; family Asteraceae; genus Glebionis; species Glebionis coronaria. Next base: position 152,449 of record JANFOE010001277.1, on the reverse strand, counting down.
TCATGTACCGCTAGGTTATCGTTGAGGATCATATCGCTCGAGGGTGTTTTATGTAAAATTAGAGGTTTCTTTGCTTAAACCTATATAAACTCAACCCAATTGCATAATTCACATACCTAATCTCTCTATAATCATCTCGGTTCCATAACCCTAATTTTACACCGACAATCTAACAAACAACAATGGCGAACCTTTCAGTGATCTCTAAGCACAATCGATTGGCGAATTTAAACCAGACTGCAGAAAATAGTGTGTTTCATGAGATGCTAGACTTTCTCTCTCGTAGCCACATTGCGTTTTCAATCACTGTAGTCCCACTATTACTAAATCAGTTACGGAACAGTTTTGGAGGACATATTCTTCCATTACTCGCCACAATGTACATTGCATTAAAGCAAAAGTGCATGGCAAGACTGATTATGTGATTGAAGCATCTTTAATAGCTTCATTACAACTTAATGATGATGATGGAATTGATTGTTTTCCTACTTTAGAGATTCATTATAGTTTTGAAAATATGGGATATGAAGGGGGCGTGAATCACTCACTTTTTATAAAGGGTATTTTTCACCACAATTGAAGTTACTTTTTCATACTATTGTACACTGTTTAATTCTAAAAAGTACTTATTTTGATCAAATTTCTACAAGTAAAGCTTCTGCTAGTATATGTTTAGCTACTAATAGGGTGTTTAATTTTTCGAAAATGATTTTTGATGGGATGTTAAAACACTTTGAAGCTAAAAAGAAATTTTTAATGTACCCTAGATTTTTACAACATATTTTGAGTGAATAATTGCCTGATCTCCCTGCATCATTAGACCCATGGACTGTATCTACCTTCACTTCTAGGACATTTTCCTTTTTAGAACAAAAGGTTAAAAATTTGAGTGGTACAATAACCCTACTATTTGCTAATATGCTGGGAGAGCCAACTAATAAAGAGGGTGAGGATTCTAGCTTATCTAGTGAGCCTCAACAAACTCCCTCTCATGCCTCAAAAGAAGTCCCTTATATTTCTTATTCTCATCATGACCAAGAGGTCTTTGATGAGATGATTCATACATTTGATGTTTCACCTTATGCTAGTGGTTCACCACCTACTGTAAGATGTAATAGATCTTTCCACTCTTACTGCCTTGTGTAGATCTTTGATTAAACAGGTTCAGGATTTACAAGATGCCAAAGCAAAACAGGACAAAAAGATAGCTAAGCTGGATGCCAAGATCTAGAAGGAGAGAAGAAGATCTAATCCTTGGATCAGGCATCATCAGGTTATCTACAAGGCACAAAGAAAGGAGGAGAGGAAAGAGTTGAGGAGGTTAAGGAAAGAACAACAGAATGCATCCAAATAGGAGAGGAAAATTGATGAAGCTAGACCATTTTCTAGTATAGTAGCTTTTAATGAAGAGGATGCAAACAGTGAGGGGAGGGATTTTGATGATGAGACTGAACATGATGTTAAAATGAAGTTCTTTGTGGACGAAAACGTGATTCAGGAGCATGATGAAAAATGAAAACTAGTTGAACCATCACAATTAGCAACACAAGAACAAGATAGGCCATTAATGAGTGAAGAGTTGGTTGTAGACATTCAATCTCTACAAAAGGAAGCAAATTATGACATGGAGGTAGAAACAATTGATATGACTCATCTGCAAAGTCAAAAACAGTCAGAGCAACCACATCAACAACAATCACCACAGAATGAACCAGAATTAGAAACAAAGATCTTATATTATTTCAACAAGAGGTTCACATGCATCAAATAGAGGAATTAGGAGAAGATGATGAACTTGAGAAAACTGAGGAGTTGAATGTTGAAGACTCAGTTAATCGGGAACAAAAGGTGTTTGGTGATACCTTAGTTGTTGAAGACTAACCTAGTAATGTGTCAAGTACTAGTGATGCAACAAGTACCAGCAAGCCTGAATCTAGTGCTGCCAAGCCAATAACAAGTACTGCTGATATAGTAGGCACTGTTGAACATGAAGGCTCAAAACCAGTTTATAAAGAAAGTGCAGCTCTATCATTTGGAGATGATATCACATTAGCCAATCTCTTACTTGGTTTGAAAGAGAAAATATTAACAGAAAAGGCTAAACAAAGAGAAGCTGGAACAGAGATACATGCTGGTGTTGATAATCAAGTTTTGGACATGGATATTTTTGAAGGTGAATAACCAAATGTTCCAAAACCAGAAAAACTTGATGAATAGGTTATTGAGTCAACAACCTACAAATATTGTTGAAGTACATGGACCAAAGAACAAAGAAAAAGAGGTTCAAGCTTCAAAACCAAGTACCAAAGGCATTTTCATTCCTGGTCAACAACCACAAAAAAGTAAAGAAGAGTGGCCTCTTAGGTTCAAGAGGAAGCTACCTAAGATTGACCAAAAGAATAAAGATAAGAAGCCATTGGAATTTGAGTCATAAGAAGAAAATACTGGCTTAGATAACAATGATGGAGTTGTGAAGAAATTCCAACAAATGGACTATGATGAGGAAGTAGCTTGGATAATGCAAGTTGAAATGCATGAAGAAGAGATGCAAGCAGCTCTCAAAGCTAAAAGATTTCAAGAGTAATGGTACATTAAGGAAATTGATGAGACTCAAGCCCAAATTGATGCAGATACTTTGATTGCTGAAGCTAAGCAAGCTTAGGAGAGAGAGAGCAGTTTGATGATGCAAATAAATTAAGATTGCTTATGGAATTAGTAAGAGAGCAGAAAAGACATATTGCTAAGCAAAGGGAAAAGGCAAGAAAGTCAAAACCACCTACCATAACACAACTTAGGAATCAAATGGTAACATATCTTAAGCATACAGGCTCTTTCACTCATATACAGCTCAAGAAGAAAATTTTTAAAGAAGTCAAAGCTTTATATGAAAAATACAAGAGAAGCTTTGAACAATTTGTGAGTATTGGTTCTGAACAAGATAAAAAGGATTTAAAAGACCACACACAACAAAGAAGATTTGGAAGTACCCCTAGAATTGTTGAACCAAAGATTGTTGATAAACCAGAAGGTAGTGCTCCTAAAAAGCTAACTACTTATGTCAGAAACTCTAAAGAAGCCAAAGAGATGCCAAATGTGACAGAAAAACAATGTTTGGATGAGGGAATCAAACCTCAGAGAGTTAAAGAAACTGTCAATGTACAGGAGGTACATGGACATCCAACAATACATACAGATGAAGGAACGATACATACACCCCAAAGAGAAAATGCTGAAACTTAATCAGTACCTAAGGAAGGTACATCAAAGAAAGGGGAAGATAAACTACATAAGGAGGAAGAAGAAACTTCTAAAGTTAAAGGATTAAAGAGAAATACATCAACTCGTAAGAAAATTCTAGCAATAAAAAGGGTAAAATGTTTTAAAGATGATGAAGAAAGTAACAATGATGATGACCATAGGAAGAATCTTTAGATCATTGAATTTGAAGATTATATATTAATACAGAAGTTATGGGAAAGAAAGCATCAATAGTTCGTTGGAAATGTTCTACCAATAATGGACTAGAATCTCATGGTGTTTTTAGAGCTGATGGATCTTATAGATTATTTAGATGGTTAGAAGATGTTCTCCACATTTTTTATAGACAAGATATTCAAGACTTATATGAAGTTGTCAGAATTAGATGCGTAGGAAGATGGGAATATTCACTTTTGCTTGAGGAGTTAAAAGTTATGTATGAGACTCCAAATAAGTATGATGAGAAGTTTTAGAAAAATCAAGAATAATGGATTCCCACATAATGGAGATATTATAGATCTTGTGGTATTCATACCATAGAGATAGACGATCTTACTTATTATCTGTTACAAGAGAGAAGATATCCATTTGAAAGAAGAAGCCGAAAAAGAACTTTAAGTGTTTGGATTTCCGGCAGACTTCATAAATGGTAATCAGTTCACCATGTCTAATCCACATAAGAACTAGCTAGTCCATAGACAAACGATTTATTGTAAAGACTTCTAAAAAAAATCCGTTTATAGCTGGTAGTTTGCTAAAAACTACATGGTCATTAACTCACCATGATTTATTGCAAAGAGTTGGCTACTCCAAGAGCAAACAGCTCTAGGTAAAGACACCTCAAATCCGTTCATGGTTGATAGTTTACCAAAAACTTGTAGGGTAATCAGTACACCTTATTCTTGATGAATAAAGTATTGACTATTCCCAAGAGCAAACTGCTAACTGGTAAAGAATAATCAAATCCGTTGATGCTTGGTGATTTTCCAAAAATCATTATGCCAGTACAGATTGGTTTATTGCTAACTGTCTTATGCAGGTGAGAAGATTGAAGAATGACACAGCACAAGTTAAACAACTTCGAAGTCTAGATATCAAGAGCTTCATGTTCTAATACAAATTGTGAATTTAAGATGTTGTAGAAAGAAAGAATGTTGTTGATTCAGTACACAGAAGATCATACTTTAAAGACAAAAATGAGGTTCATAAAGAAGATTAAAGTTCATTATACGAAAAGAAGATCTACATGGTGTTTGAATGCATTCTATTGGTACAAGATTTGAAGACAACAAGTCATACTCATAAAACTATGAGCTATACAAGTTATATCTGAAGACATGAAGACACATACATTCAAAACAGAGAAACAAAAAGATAACAACTGATCATTCATGTTTAGGGGAGTGATATGAGTGTAATTACTCATATAATTTATATCACAAAACGGACTAAAAAGGCATAACTTGGATGAATATTGTATTGTATATGCTTGTTTTGTTCGTTTCATGTGTGTAGGTACCAAGTTCACAAAACCGGCAAAACCGACATGAGATTGAAGAAGTTATCAAAAGCCAAAATTCGGGATCGTTTTTATTCGAGGATTCAATATTTTTGGCCAAGTGGGTCCCACATGTGCTTAATGGGCCTGAAAGCCCATTTATGTAAGTTGGATATTTATTTTGGATAAACAATAAAAAGGCCCAAATAAAAGTCCAATATCAATATAATGAGACGGATGGAAGTATATATACAAATTTTGGGTCATAAGCCCAAATCATAAAGAAAGAAACGAAGGAAGATTGGTTTGGTCAAGAGTCCATCAAAGCCCATGTAAAAAAAGATGAGACGGTGGATAATGTTTATATAACTTTCCTTGGTCAAAGCAATCGGTCAAAACAAAAAAATAAAAAGAAAGAATAAAAAGTCCAGAAAGAGAAAAGAGGGAAGAACAAAGATATGCAGCTATGAACTCTAGAAATTAGGGGTTTTCAATTCAGCCAACAATTGAAGCACACGCGTTTGATTAAAAAAATAAAGGAAGAAAGGGGTGCGTGTGAATCACGAGATACCAAGTACCAAGTGCCAGCCTGGCACTTGGTTGCGTCAAATCTTCATCCTGATTGGTCCAAGACCTGCCAATCTGACAAGATCCAATCAAATCCTGCCATATCAGCTCTAAACTAGCACAACTTTGGCCACGTTGGCGATCTGTGTGCACAAGTTTGATCTATCAGCCGTAGGATCATAACAAGGATGAAAGAGAGGATCAAGATGTTGATCTAAGGATCAAGAATCAAGCCACTCATCACCAACAACCTCACCCCACACCTCTCGTTCAACTATAAAACCCCCCTCATTTCTGTAATTTTTCATCCTTTTTCTTTACTTACTGTTATAATGTTATTTTTTAGATAGAAATTGTATTTTTCCTTTTCTAAAATATTGTAATGTTCGATTTGAGTTAATAAAAGTTGATTTTCAGTCTCATTATCTTTTTATCTCGCGTTTGTTATTTTGTTAAAATAAATTCAATTTAAATCTATAATAAGCTAATGTTATAATGAAGTGTTGTTTGAATAAGCTCAAACCATAGCTTATTTGATCGATTTAAGTTAGATTAGGGATATACGTTTATCCCCACTAGATAGACGTTTTAAAAAATAAGATGCTGGCTAGTGATGGTTAATGGTACAAGGAAGGTTTAATGGTGGTTTGATTACTTGGAGTCGAAATTAGATAAGGTAGCTCAGCGCTCACCTTCATCGTCAAAGGATTCATCAATTTATTATGGTTAAGCTCGGTTTAATTTTTCTGCATTTTCTTAGTGTAAAATCGTTGGCTTATTGTTGTGTATCTTATGTGTTTGAATCTACTTTTAACCTTAGTTTTGCTTAATAATGTGGTAGATTTATTTTGATTTAGTTTATGATATAGATCTAAATGTTTTTGATCTGATATTGTTGGATTATGTACACGTATAAGCTGTTATTGTATTTGATTGTTGATGCCTCATATGATTAAGTGGAACCGTAATGTGGATTTTTGATTGTTCTTGGATAAGCAGCTGGCTATTAATTTACTGAGTTGTAGGTCGTTACCTGTTAACATGTTGCTTGGCTGTTCGTTTTAAGGGTGTTCGTCTGAATATTAGAGTTTTGCTGCGTATTTTAGATGTTCGAATCTACATATAATCTTTGTTTATTTAAGGATGCTTTGATCTGTGATATTACTTAAACATTCGTGATTGTTGTTTTTCGAGTTGCTTTGTGTTTCCTGAAATTTGCTACTTTACATAGCTTGTGTATACTGCCATGTTTTTATCTGTGCATTATGCTTGAAATTGTTGGTAATTTTGATGTTGCAGCTGTATAAATTGTGTACTTCTTTTAATTTGTGTTATTAATCCCAATTTGCTGTATTAGCTAGTTGTAGTGTTTTGTTTAGATATTCTTGCTATAAATCTGATTATCAGTCATGTGTTGGATTAGGTTTTTGTAACACCCCCAAATTTGTACAAATCAATACAGCGGAAGACTCGTTGGTGTTACGGGATAGCACATTACTCACATCATAGACAACGCATAAAAATCGCGTCGTTTAATAATAAATCATTTCCATTCATAAACATTAAAGTTACATCGGTCCCAAGTCATATTATTTCATACAAAGTTTTGCAAAGTATTTGAATGGAAAATATTGTTTAAGTGCGGGCCATGAATTCTTGTCGTCTTCCCAAGAATTGCCTTCAAGTACCTGAGACAAAACATGTTAAAAGAAAAGGTCAGCGATAACGCCGAGTGAATTCATAGAGTTTAATAAAATCCATCAATATAATATCAGTATAAAATTATTACTGAAAATCATTTGGTTCAAATCATTTTAATAGGCCATAAAATAGCCAAAGTCATTTTTATACAAATCCTTATCGAAAATCATAATATAGGCATTTGCCTTAAAAATCATTATACGAGCCAATGTCGTAAAAACATCATACAATACGTCTTATGACGTTGTATGAAAATAAAAACCGTTATATGAATATGGTTAGGAAAACCAAAACACAAACATAATATCAATAGTATGACCCTGTATTGCTAGTCAGGCAATACATCGTAATTCGGAGCGTCTAGTAGTATTTCGTTAGTTTGGATTATTATAAGCCGCATGACATTGTTACCTTACTAAACCAACAACGGGTAGCTAACCCGATACTCAATTTGCCCATCTAAAGTAGTGTGTCGTCACAAAGGTCACGCTATGGAAATCTTCTCATACATAAATTCGCTTACCAATCAATGTGGCACGACGGGGATCAACCGTCAAGGCGCGAACTGGGGTGATCGTCCCCAAATAGTACTATTATATGCACAAGCGTCTACCAAATACCGGTAGTTCACAATTCATGCTAATGAGACTTTTAGTGACATAACCTAACTTTAATAATCCATTTTATTTCATCTATCGGGTCCTTTAATCATTTATCGGGTCATACAATCGGGTCATTCAATCATACGGGTCCAAATCAATAAACAAACAATCGGGACAAATGGTGTCCTATTTTATAAAAACTAACATGTTATCTCCCTCGCGGGTTTATAAAACATTTCATAAAAACATTTAAAAGAGTGCGAGGCTATGAACTCACGTTGATGTGGGAAGGCGATTATCGACGATTTGGATGTACGGTACGTGCTTTAATCACGGAAACCTAGACAAATAATACTCGTCTTAGACTCATGTCCAATGACTTTATAAAAATAACTATTATGTATACATATGATGAGTATATATATATGATGATCAAGTGGGTTTACATATTCTCATTTACTCATTTTAGTGTTTACGTATTGGTATCTTCTTACTAGTTTACTAGTTTTACCTATTTACGTGTTTTAGGTCCAATAAACTTATTATAAGTTCTTTAACTTGTATTAATCCATGTTATACTTATATTATCAGTATCTACACTTTACAAGTTGGACCTAAATTGGTTAAGTCCAATAAATAAGTTTATAAGTGTTTTAGTCCATTTTTGTTGTATTATTAGTCCAATAACGTTAATTTAGTCCATTAACGTCCGTATGTCCTATAGTTCGGGTTTTATCGGTTTTTACTTGTATTAGTTACTTATATATCAGTATATTAGTTTTATAAAGTTTACATTAGACGGGTCCAACCGTCTAAGTTTTATTTAGCAAAAACGTTAATTTTACGGTAATAGCCGAAAAAGTCGTAAAAATCATGTTTATAGTTTTATAACTTATAAAACTTAACCAGTTACCATTTTTATAAAATGTCCACTTATTTACCATTGTACATATTTATATAAATGTATTATATAAGTTAGTGGGTTTTAATTTATATTTTATACTATTAATTTTGAGTGCTTATATAATAGTATTATACTTTAATTTCCAAAATCTGATTTTTAACTTCACTTTCACCAAAACTGCCATACCTAGAGTTCTATATGGAGATAGAAGCTCAAATTTTTATCACATAAATTACATGATATGTGCTCCATTTAACTCTTCTATAGCTACTGTTGAATCATCTTCTAAGTATTTTCTAAAAATCGTCCAAAACAGTGAACTTAGATTTGTATCTTAAACTTGTTTTGACCATATCTTACTCATTACAATGATTGCATTGCATGGCCAACTCTCACATGTGTACAAGACCCATAGCTTACTGTATATCAATTCTACTTCATCATTTTATCAGTTCATGACATGATTCTTTACTGTTTTATACAGCCATCACTTTTAAGCAAGATTTTAGCCTTGTTCTTTATAGTTTTTCACCTTTTTAATCATGTTTATCAACACCAAATCCCCACACAATACTTTTATCATCATATAATCATCATATACATATACAATAGGAAATAAAATACATGTTTACATAATCAAAATAACAAGAAGATGAGGAGAACAATCTTTATACCACCATGATGATGTAGGTTGTGATCAAAACATGGATTTTGATGGAGAAACTTGTGCATAGCCAAGACCATCTTCAAGACTACCATGCTTCATGAACACCTTGTAGAAAATCAGCCCTAATACTCCATGGAAACTCCTCCTTGGATGTTAAAACTTGCATCAATCTTCCTCTTTTTGAATGGAGATTAACATATGTTAATTATAACATATGTTTGTGGTTAAAATTTTTATGAATGGGGTGTTTTGATTGAGATATGGGACGGCACAAATGGAGGAGGAAGAGAGAGTGTGTGTTTTGCATGGGTGGAAATGAGGAGAGTGGTAAGTTGCTAGTGGTTTTGAGATGGAAAGCTTACATTGTAAGCTTAACTTACATGTGTAAGTTTTAAGCTAACTTTTTGACACATCAAATGGTGTGTTGGTGAGTTTTTGGCCGCCCCATGTGTAGTAGTGGGGTGGGATAATGTATTTTGTCCCACCTTACTAATTTACGGGTATTCCTCGATTCTAGTTTCCTCGATTTGCGTGCCCTCGGGTCGTTTTACGAAAAACGTTTTTATAAATTATGAATCAACGGCACAAAACGAATCTAATAAAAATTGTCTCATCAAAAACGGAGTTCAAAAACGTAAATACGTATTCCTAGGGTTTCCGGTTTAGTCGTAAAGGACGTTAAAATAAAATCGTAAGTCCTAATCTCTTCTCGTAAATTTGTGAGTTTATGAACCAACACAAATTTAAAACTCCAAAATAATATTCATGAACAAATTTATTTTCTGAAACGTTGGACTGTCACCAAAACGGTGTATGTAAACGTAAGCACGTAACGTTGAATCGTCCGGTTTAGACGTAGTCGATGCTACTTCAAGACGTAAATCCAAATTTCTTTCCAAAAATAAGTGAGTTCATAATGTAACATTAAAATAATGTTTTCAAAATAAATATTGAGAATAAAATATCAACCATAAATTGACGGATTGTCACAGCATTTACCCCTAAACAGGATCTTTGTCCTCAAAGATCATCTTACTACTCGTTTCTTATTGAGTTAAATCCATGTGGGTATTTCCTCCACATTCGGTCTTTTCTCACAAGTGTAATCTATTACAATACGCGAGTTTCATCAAACATAACTACGGGAATAAGATCAGGCTTAATGTTGACTTACTTTCTCTATCCATGATGTTCACGGGTTTTTGATGAATGCAACTTTTCGCCGATCTAAGCTTTACTAAGAAGAATACAGATTTTCACTTGATAGACATTTATCAAGTTCGATTTACGAACATAATTCACGCAGTCCTTGAAGTCCTAGGGTAGATCCAGCTTATATGCCTTTCAAACCAAATCTTTTACATCATCTCAATGGTCCCATACAACGGGGACTTATATCCCATGATTTGTCAGATCATGAATTCATTTTTCCAAGGTTAAAAATTTTGGCATAACTTCGCTACCCATCTGGCACTTCAAGATCTACATTTCACATTCACATAACCTCATGCCCGCTACCGGCAGTCAATAATCAGATCCTAATTTCAACAATCAATTTCAGGTTTCGCGGGTCGGGTATTTTGTAAGGTTAGGTTCGCCATAATAGGAAACCTTAAACCTAAAAGACATGTCCAACTCACAATGGGTGTATGTCGGGTGTCTTTATCTCAACTCCTGCTTACAGATGCTCTAATATAGATCCTAACAAGATTCGATCTCAATCCTAATACGATGATTATCAATGATGATTTCCCCAAAGGAAAACGATTATACGGTTCATTACCAAAGGTCAATCATTCAAACACAAAACAACACTTATAGTATTTTGTATCGTTACTTTACCTCGTCCCTTCGATTTGGGATGGTAAAGAGTACTCTCATCAAGGTTCGTTCCCAATGACTTCTGAGCAAATCTCTAGAAATTCGATGCGAAGCGAGGATCTTGATAAAGATGTTCGATACAGGCACACTATATTTACATAACTCTTTTGCATTTATCATTAACGGGAATGATATTAGCAGATTTGGTCAGTCTGTCGACGATGACCCAAATCTAATCAAATTCAGATGATGACCTTTGCAATAGCTAGACGTTTACTAATGTATGAGGCGATGTCTGCCTTCATAATTGTCATCAGTACAACTTCTTTAGACAAAGATACTTTTAGTCAAAAATGACATACATATAATACTTATACTTACAAGATTTCCAATTTAACTACATCTCACAATCTTTCATATTAGGCAACCATAAACGGCCCTTTAAAACATTTAATGCCATCGGCTTCTCAATCTTAATGATTCATATTAGTCATGAATCCCTTTTTATTATCTATATTATCCTTTTTACAAACATTGTTTATTTTTATATCGTTCGGCAATTTATTTTGCACCTTCATTATTAAGGAACATGTCCAAATTGGTTCTTTATCTTTTATACATAACATGTCAGTAATTACGTTCACTTTCCTGATGAAATAGTTATCATGTCCGTATTTATTCAAAAATTATTTCTTCACATTTTCTCTATTTTAGTTTCGTCTCATCTATCATTTTTATCAGTTTTTCTCAATCCGACGTTTTAAGCGTCGATAAGTATTACAAGTAATGAAAGGTTAGATATTTAAATTTTTTTATGAAACGTAAACGTAAAATTTTAAATTTCCTAGTTCGACCAATTATATAAAATGTTCAAAATAAATTTGAATTTAATGAACAAGATTTTTGTTGATTTATCGAAAATATTTAATAAGATTCGTAAATGTTCAAAAAACCTTTGTTTATACTTTGGTCAAAGTTTTCTTAGTTGAAAAGCAAAAATTGTCGTTTTAAGTTTTCAGGTTATGGTATAAATGGTTTTACTCAATCCTTCTTAAGTTATCTTGAGGTATACACAAACATTTACCCCTAAACAGAAGTTTAGTTAAATGGTTTGTGTATAAGGGAATAATCCCTTAAAATCCTTTGTTAAAACATTTGTCAAAATATATTTGCACTTTCTTTTTAGTATAACTCAAAGTCTTAAATGACTTCTAAATTTTGAAAAGTCAATTTATATTCCATTATCTATTAATCACACGGTTAAATCATGTAAAGTATTAAGTCTTAAGTCTTATGTTAAATATTCAAGGTACAATTTTTAATTGTTCGGCCAATTCAGGGCAATCTATAATTAATTATGAACTCATTCTTATTCTTATAAACAAACAAATGGTCCTTAATGATCACGAGCATGAATCTATCAAATTACAGCCTACACACGTGATTCACCAAATTTATGAATGCTACATGTGTATTAGTCAATCCAAACGACATCACGTGAAACTCATAATGTTTATTACAAGTTCTGGATGTAGTGATTGTAATAGATAATCCTTTTCGCAGATGCGAAGTTGATGATAATCATGCTGAGGATCAAAAACCTTGTAAATGATCGAACAAATCCTCCATTTCGAGTTATGGATATCGTTTTCGATTGTCAATTTACTCAGTTCACAGTAATCTATAAATATAAGGAATGATAACACCATAGCTCTTCATGATGACAGGCTTGGTATAATAAAATCTTTCTCCGACAACTCTCTCAGTTGTACGGTAATTCCTTTAATTCAGATGGTGCTGACATACAGTGCACAAGCCACAGGTGCAGCACCGGGAATAGAATCAATACCAAATTCAATCTTGCCTTAATGGCAAAAGTCTAGGTAATTCACCAACAAATACTTCCTAAAGTTTTAAATAACATAAACATCTTTTAATACATTCATATCAGGTTCTTTCTAGATTATAATATCTATGACTAATTCACAACCATTCACGGTATAGTTTTAAGTCTAAAAGCAGGATATCGTCATCCACCAAGAATTATTTAGATCACTTTTGATAATCAACATCTTATCTTTTATGGGAATTCAATTCGAGTTCCCATCAATTAAGACAATGTCGTCATGTCATAATCAATCAATCCATTCTACTGGCATTATCAACTTTCCAGTTTCATTACCGTTGATAAGATGTGAACTTCTCAAAAGACTAATAATAATTCATAATCCTTCACAAATTCAAGGATATATGGAGACACAACTAACCTTAAAAGAGTAAGGTCAACGAATAATCTACGCGAGAGAATTTCAAATCAGATACAGATGAAAACATTTAACGAATATGAATATATCCCATGTTTTCATAATTTGAGTACGCATTCGAAAGCTCCTCGGATCGTTACCCAGGTCATTCAAATGAAATCAAATCATAAGAAATGATAAGAACGTCAATACATCCAATCGGGTATCAATACTCGGTAATCAGATACTTTTCCTAAGAATCTCGCTACGGGAGAATTGGACAAGAAAGAATTGTCAATTGTAAAATAAGACAATTCCCACAGATGAGTAAATTCGACTCAGAAGAATAGATGCTACAGGCACATATGTAGGTGTCCCTAACACTATGTCCCTATTTTTCACTTCTTGCAGATCTCATAAGATTTTAATCTTTCTCAATCTTCAAAGAAAATGTAGTGTTTATTAATCAGTTTTATGGTGACTACTAATCAGCCTTGCATGGTCCATTCCAAATTGTATGTAGGCGCGCAACTATATACAATTTCAAGATTAATGATGCAATACTCAGTTCGTCAAAATTTTATCATCATATTTGTAAAAACATTTTCATGCTTAATTCTTAAATAAGAATCAAAAATAATTTTACAAAGAATTTCTTTGTTATGGAAATAATTAATTTTCCAAAGTGTCTCATAAACAACTTCATTTTGATATCAATCACTTATATATCTCACTTTGAATAATCCTTATTGTGATGAAAATTAAATTTTCTCAAAGGATACCGTTTTAACTTTATAAAAATAATGTGTGATCTGCAAAAGAGTGATGAAGAGTTGTTCACCGAGAACTAACTACAATATGATAAGAAATGAGCTTAGCCAAATAATCATGAGGTTCATGACCTCGATGGCACTCACGAAGAATGATTCACAACGTAACTCAAATCAAGATGAGTACTTGTTCAATGGTTGCATCACTAATGCGAACATTAGGATGAAGCAATAAAAGATAGATAACATCGATACATGTAGGACTTAGCAATCAAAGGTAGTCTTTTCATTAATCACAAACAAGTCAAAATTGTACCGTAACACATTATGCGTCACTATGTCATACAATTCTCAGAACTCATCCTACCAACTGATATCTCAGTTAAGTTAGGGATTTTTAAAAGATACCACAATGAATACTAATCTACAAGAGTCATTAGGTGTTCTACATGTCCCAGAAGATCCATCGGTCTCAATTCAGAAGAAGATTTCTTCAATTTATTTCTTGGACACTGGGCATCCTCGCCAGTGGACAATGGCCTAGGAACAGCCCTTAACACAAACTAACAATCAATTAAAACCTTATAATTTAATCACAGGACTTAACGACTTCCTCTTATCAATCTCATATTTCATACGGGTTAAATTTTACTTTATTCAAGTTTCAACCAATTTTATACTCAATTCAATATCCTACCTCATATTCCAATACTTTCAATCTTATTCTTAGGCCTTAATAGGCAATAAAAGCTCGATATGAACAACACTTAATTTCCAGTCCTATATCTCTTACAACAACAATTATCAAATGAGTCATTAATATAAAATGACTTGATCATTCAACTAGACTTCTCGGAAAGGTATTAGCGGCATGAGGCTTTTGGGTAACGGTTCCAATGACAGCCTCAAGTGCAACATTCACCCTTTCGATTTCAAATTTAAGAATTGGATGACAACGAATCAGATGACATCTTTCTAGGTGGTAACGTTTTGTCAAACTCCACTCTATAAGAAAAGATCGTCATGACATCGATATCGGATTTAATCTCGCCAATTCTTTTTCAATATCACAATCAACTAATATCTACATTTCTACGAATATTAACCATTTGTTGGGATCATAAATATCCACAACTTGGTTTAGATCTAGGATAGCTAGAATTCCTACGAGAATAGCTTCGATTAATTTACTAGGGGATTTAAGGTTACTTGTGACAATCTACGTCGTATAAATACCTCGTATAAAAATCAAAATAATCATCAAACAATCATGTAATAAATTTACATCATATGTATATATATAATCCAAGTTATATATATATATATATATATATATATATATATATATATATATATATATATATATATATTAAAATAACACTTCTCAGTCTGGCCTTGTCGGTAACTCGGGAATTCTTCGGCACCGTTATAGTCAAAAGATTTTTAGACATTTTTAGAAAAATGTTTTTAGTAAAAAGATTTTGAAATGCTTTATTCAAAACCTTTGGTTTTAAAAATCTTTCGCTCTCTATAACGAGAGCTCTGGTACCAAACTGTAACACCCCCAAATTTGTACAACTCAATACAGCGGAAGACTCGTTGGTGTTACGGGATAGCACATTACTCACATCATAGACAACGCATAAAAATCGCGTCGTTTAATAATAAATCATTTCCATTCATAAACATTAAAGTTACATCGGTCCCAAGTCATATTATTTCATACAAAGTTTTGCAAAGTATTTGAATGGAAAATATTGTTTAAGTGCGGGCCATGAATTCTTGTCGTCTTCCCGAGAATTACCTTCAAGTACCTGAGACAAAACATGTTAAAAGAAAAGGTCAGCGATAACGCCGAGTGAATTCATAGAGTTTAATAAAATCCATCAATATAATATCAGTATAAAATTATTACTGAAAATCATTTTGTACAAATCATTTTAATAGGCCATAAAATAGCTAAAGTCATTTTTATACAAATCCTTATCGAAAATCATAATATAGGCATTTGCCTTAAAAATCATTATACGAGCCAATGTCGTAAAAACATCATACAATACGTCTTATGACGTTGTATGAAAATAAAAACCGTTATATGAATATGGTTAGGAAAACCAAAACACAAACATAATATCAATAGTATGACCCTGTATTGCTAGTCAGGCAATACATCGTAATTCGGAGCGTCTAGTAGTATTTCGTTAGTTTGGATTATTATAAGCCGCATGACATTGTTACCTTACTAAACCAACAACGGGTAGCTAACCCGATACTCAATTGGCCCATCTAAAGTAGCGTGTCGTCACAAAGGTCACGCTATGGAAATCTTCTCATACATAAATTCGCTTACAAATAAATGTGGCACGACGGGGATCAACCGTCAAGGCGCGAACTGGGGTGATCGTCCCCAAATAGTACTATTATATGCACAAGCGTCTACCAAATCCCGGTAGTTCACAATTCATGCTAATGGGACTTTTAGTGACATAACCTAACTTTAATAATCCATTTTATTTCATCTATCGGGTCCTTTAATCATTTATCGGGTCATACAATCGGGTCATTCAATCATACGGGTCCAAATCAATAAACAAACAATCGGGACAAATGGTGTCCTATTTTATAAAAACTAACATGTTATCTCCCTCGCGGGTTTATAAAACATTTCATAAAAACATTTAAAAGAGTGCGAGGCTATGAACTCACGTTGATGTGGGAAGGCGATTATCGGCGATTTGGATGTACGGTACGTGCTTCAATCACGGAAACCTAGACAAATAATACTCGTCTTAGACTCATGTCCAATGAATTTATAAAAATAACTATTATGTATACATATGATGAGTATATATATATGATGATCAAGTGGGTTTACATATTCTCATTTACTCATTTTAGTGTTTACGTATTGGTATCTTCTTACTAGTTTACTAGTTTTACCTATTTATGTGTTTTAGGTCCAATAAACTTATTATAAGTTCTTTAACTTGTATTAATCCATGTTATACTTATATTATCAGTATCTACACTTTACAAATTGGGCCTAAATTGGTTAAGTCCAATAAATAAGTTTATAAGTGTTTTAGTCCATTTTTGTTGTATTATTAGTCCAATAACGTTAATTTAGTCCATTAACGTCCGTATGTCCTATAGTTCGGGTTTTATCGGTTTTTACTTGTATTAGTTACTTATATATCAGTATATTAGTTTTATAAAGTTTACATTAGACGGGTCCAACCGTCTAAGTTTTATTTAGCAAAAACGTTAATTTTACGGTAATAGCCGAAAAAGTCGTAAAAATCATGTTTATAGTTTAATAACTTATAAAACTTAACAAGTTACCATTTTTATAAAATGTCCACTTATTTACCATTGTACATATTTATATAAATGTATTATATAAGTTAGTGGGTTTTAATTTATATTTTATACTATTAATTTTGAGTGCTTATATAATAGTATTATACTTTAATTTCTAAAATCTGATTTTTAACTTCACTTTCACCAAAACTCCCATATCTAGAGTTCTATATGGAGATAGAAGCTCAAATGTTTATCACATAAAGTACATGATAGGTGCTCCATTTAACTCTTCTATAGCTACTGTTGAATCATCTTCTAAGTATTTTCTAAAAATCGTCCAAAACAGTGAACTCAGATTTGTATCTTAAACTTGTTTTGACCATATCTTACTCATTACAATGATTCCATTGCATGGCCAACTCTCACATGTGTACAAGACCCATAGCTTACTGTATATCAATTCTACTTCATCATTTTATCAGTTCATGACATGTTTCTTTACTGTTTTATACAGCCATCACTTTTAAGCAAGATTTTAGCCTTGTTCTTTATAGTTTTTCACCTTTTTAATCATGTTTATCAACACCAAATCCCAGCACAATACTTTTATCATCATATAATCATCATATACATATACAATAGGAAATAAAATACATGTTTACATAATCAAAATAACAAGAAGATGAGGAGAACAATCTTTATACCACCATGATGATGTAGGTTGTGATCACAACATGGATTTTGATGGAGAAACTTGTGCATAGCCAAGACCATCTTCAAGACTACCATGCTTCATGAACACCTTGTAGAAAATCAGCCCTAATACTCCATGGAAACTCCTCCTTGGATGTTAAAACTTGCATCAATCTTCTTCTTTTTGAATGGAGATTAACATATGTTAATTATAACATATGTTTGTGGTTAAAATTTTTATGAATGGGGTGTTTTGATTGAGATATGGGACGGCACAAATGGAGGAGGAAGAGAGAGTGTGTGTTTTGCATGGGTGGAAATGAGGAGAGTGGTAAGTTGCTAGTGGTTTTGAGATGGAAAGCTCACATTGTAAGCTTAACTTACATGTGTAAGTTTTAAGCTAACTTTTTGACACATCAAATGGTGTGTTGGTGAGTTTTTGGCCGCCCCATGTGTATTAGTGGGGTGGGATAATGTATTTTGTCCCACCTCACTAATTTACGGGTATTCCTTGATTCTAGTTTCCTCAATTTGCGTGCCATCGGGTCGTTTTACGAAAAACGTTTTTATAAATTATGAATCAACGGCACAAAACGAATCTAATAAAAATTGTCTCATCAAAAACGGAGTTCAAAAACGTAAATACGTATTCCTAGGGTTTCCGGTTTAGTCGTAAAGGACGTTAAAATAAAATCGTAAGTCCTAATCTCTTCTCGTAAATTTGTGAGTTTATGAACCAACACAAATTTAAAACTCCAAAATAATATTCATGAACAAATTTATTTTCTGAAATGTCGGACTGTCACCAAAACGGTGTATGTAAACGTAAGCACGTAACGTTGAATCCTCCGGTTTAGACGTAGTCGATGCTACTTCAAGACGTAAATCCAAATTTCTTTCCAAAAATAAGTGAGTTCATAATGTAACATTAAAATAATGTTTTCAAAATAAATATTGAGAATCAAATATCAACCATAAATTGACGGATTGTCACAGTTTTGGTCTGATATAGGTTTATTGAATTGTTTTGATTTATTTGCTTTAATATGTTTCTTGTATTGTTTTTACTAATTTGAGGAATTTGAATGATATTTTGAGGTTTTAATTATTATTTCTTAATTACTGTTGAACTCATTTGATACCCATATTTGTGCTCATTTGATTTCTGTTGTTTTGAATTGATTTACTCGTTTGAGTTAGGAGTTTGCGTTTGAATATATGTGTTTATGAAAAATGATTTGTATGCCTACAAATGAACCTACTAATATGTTTGGTTGAATTAAAATTTTGATTGGTTAATATTAGGAGAGATAATGGGTGCTTAACACTTGGAAAAATATGTATGGTGTAGGTCTATTATGCAGGCCTAAATATCACAACTCATGTGTTTATTAACTATCTGCTGAATTTGGGAACTTTTGGTTAAAAATCTGTATTCCAAAAATAATTGTCAAAAATTATGTCTTCAGCGGGTCTCGAACTCGAGACCTGCACTTCAAAGGCCCAATGCCTCAGCCAATTGATCTAGTTAACTGGTTTGTTATATCATTACACTAAGAGGTTAATATAAGCTGTTATATACTTTCATAAACATTACTAAACGTTTGTCATCCATTTTCTAGTTTTAAAGTTTAACAATTATATAATTGCTTTTAATAATAATTGTTTATCTAAATTTGGTAAAAAGATAATTAGTTTAAATAAAATATAAAAAAAATATTTAGATTTAAATTTCGTCTTGTAGCTTAAATTTTAGCGGTTCATGCACTTTTATTTAAAACGTAGGATTTTTAGTTAAAAACGAAACCAATTCAAATAAATTGTCCAAAATCAAAACGAAAGTCTCAAATTCTCAATTTATTCATGTACAACGAACCGGGATCATTCTCGTGTTTAATTAATCCGTCTTTAGCGAATTTTTAGACTATTACTTTTGCCTAAAGGTAATTTTCTTAATTTGCTCTATAACGTGTTATATTAAAATACACCGACACATTTCCCACACATCAAAAATTTTGGCGCCGCTGCCGGGGAGATTGTGTACGATTCTTTCATGGCGATTTGTTGATCGTTGATTTGAAGATCCTTTCCATCCTTGGAAAGTTTTGTTATTTTTCTATATATAATATAAATATCGTTTTTTCGTGTTTTTTGTTGCTAATATATTGTATTATGTAGAACAATAAATTCACCTACCTCCAAAAGCGTGAAAACGCAAACCTTAGTTGGGATTTCTTCACCTAACTATTGTATTTGAATCCAAAACAAAAAAATAAAGGCAAAATAGATAAATACTAATAAAAAGTTTGAACTCGATTTATACAAACTATAAGGTGGGTATAAAGCGACGAGTTATAAAATGTCGTCTAAGGAAAAAGGTTTTTAAGTGCTTTGTGCCACCTCGTTTCCGCGCTTTCTTGTGCGTATATTGAGAGGGACGACCGATTATTGGTTTGCCACCTCAAGTAGTAATGAACCTTATTTTTTTAGTTGTTTACTTATTGAACCTCGAGACGTTTAGGTTTTCACCAACGTTTCAAAGTCGAACGAGGGTAGTTTACTTCCATAGTAATTATCCTTACTCCTTGTTTTTATCAATCTTTGATTGATTTGAAAAATAAAATAACAAAAATAATCTTCTTCTAATCTATTTTCTTTTCTTCAACCCTCTAAATTCTTGTCATTTTGGTTTATGCAACTACGTTCTACTCGACTTTTGATTAATCACGATAGACTTGAAGACATTCCTCGTAGGAATAGGAATCATCAACAACGAGTAGTGTAACCCGAGCTTCCAACTATTGTTGTAAATATGGTGAATAACCGAACAATGGAGGAATTGCTTCGTACACCCACCGAAGGGTACGGGGAAGCAATCGTTGTGCCGGCTATTTTGGCGGATCATTATGAGATTAAGACGGGTCTTTTATCACTCATTCGTGCAGACCAATTTCGAGGCAATGAGACGGATAACCCGCATTCTCACATTTGGAATTTTCTTCATATCACCTAGACTCTCAAGTTTAGAGATGTGCCGAATGACACGATTAAGCTCATGCTTTTTCCGTACTCGCTCGAGGGAAACGCTAAGCGTTGGTATGAAAAGGAACCACCGTGTTCGATTTTGACATGGGACGATCTAGTGTCTAAGTTCATGAATTATTTCTTTCCACCATCTAAAACAACTCACTTTAAGAATGAAATAACTGGGTTTGAACAAAAAGTGCATGAATCGTTTAAGGATTTGTTGAGACAATGTCCACACCACGGTTTCACGGAGTTACACAAAATAAATACTTTTTATAATGGACTTAATATGGTTGAACAAGATTCTTTAAATGCCGCCGCGGGTGGTATTCTTTTAAGAAAAACTCCGAGAGACGCGTGGGGTATCATTGAGAATAAATCTAGAGTTCAATATTCACGAAACACACCGGTTGTTTCTCATGTGAATTGATCTAATCCCGAGATTGCTTGATTGGACTCTAAGATTGATACAATTTTGAATGAGATTAGGAAGAATCCTCATGGATCGATTAATGCGGTTTAGAATTTTTGTGTATTATGTGGTGGAGCACATCCGAATTATACTTGTTCAACCACGGGGTTTGATCAAGCTCCTCGTCAAAACCATGTTGCTCAACCGGGTTTTCCACCGGTTCAAAGTAGATACAACAATGGTAACAATGGGAATAATTTTAACCGTGGTAACCAAGGGAATTTTAATCAAGGAAATGGATTTCATGCCAATCAAAACAATAAAGGTTTTCAAAACAACAATCAAAATGATTTGTCAAGCTATATCAAATCAAATGAGGCAAATTTGAAGGCTTTTCAAAATAATCTTCAAGGACAAATGAACATTTTAAAACTCGATTTTCAAAATACAATCAACAGGCAAAATAACAAGAATGATATTAATCAAACAAGATTAGAGAAAAACCAAAACCGTATTGAGGGAAATCAAGCTAAGTTTGAAAACAAAATACTTTCGATGTTTGAAGCGACAATGTACAAACCCTCCTCTTCTTCGGTGGCTTACCTAGCAACACCATACCAAACCCGAAGGGAGAGATAAAGTCCATCACCGTTTACAATGATAATATTTTGGATAGGAATTTCGTTCTCAACCTCGACCTTATGTTTCTTATAAGGTGGAAAGGAACCCGAAGATTTTAATGAAAGAGAATCACATTTCCAAAAATGTTTCTCATATCCCACCTCCGGTTATTCCCATCACTTCGGTTCCTAAGCCACAAGATGTGATCAAGTTTAATCCTCCACCTAAAGAAACATTTCTTGATGTTACCAAGGCTACTTTGGATACGACTTGTTCAGCGGTTTTCCTTGTGATACTAGGTTTTTGCCTAGTAAGAAAATTATCGTTCTCGTGGTCTAATCGAATTGATCTAGGTTCTATGTGTGACTCAGCTGTTCTTTGGTGAAACAAAAGTTGTGTCGTTGTAGTATTTAAATGTGCAAAACAATTAAAAGTAAATGACTTTAAAGTAAATCTAGGTCTAATTAAAATAAAAGGCGAGTATTTAAAAGCGTGACTAAATTTAAAGGGCACTAAATGTAAATAAGGCAAACTTAAAACGCAACTAAAACTAAAACTTAAACTAAGGCAAGGCTAAAATAAATCTAAGGCAATAAAACTTAAAGTGCGAGTAAGGAAAAAGGCGGGAATAATAAAGCTCGAAATTAAAATCAGAAAATTAAAAAAACTGAAATTAAAGAAACTGAAAATTACCTATCCGGAATAATTACCCTTATTCGGAATAAAAGGCTTACTCGGAATATGTCACCTATCCGGAATAATCCTCTCTATCCGGAATAATCTTGCTATTCAGAATGTTGCCCTATTCGGAATAAAATTCCTATTCGGAATACCTGGCCTATTCGGAATATCTTGCCTATTCGAAATATATCCCTATTCGGACGGAATAAATCCCTATTCGGAATAAACTTCCTATTCGGAATACCCTGGCATTGGTCTTGATTCGGAATGTCTTCTCTATCCGGAATAAAGTTCCTATTCGGAATATTCCCTTATCCGGAATAAGTTGGCTATTCGGAATACCTGGCCTACTCGGAATATTTCCCTTATCCGGGGTGGCCTACTCGGAATATTTCCCTTATCCGGAATAAGTGCCTTATTCGGAATATTTGCTCAATTCGGAATATTGCTGGGCTGCGTTACCTGGGAAAGATCAGAAGCAGAAAACAAACACCCCGAAGAACAAGGGAATACAGAGATATGCAGATTCAACGAAAACTCAACAAAATCAACCACAAGATTAATTCAAACTAACAAAGTAACATCTATTAATGATAATCAAACAATCCAAAACAACAAAACTAACAAAACTAATCAAGATGTTCAAAACCCACTTTGATCAAAATAAGAACATAAGAACATGAACATAAACAATAAAAATCAAAGATTAAGAAAGGTAGAATGAGAGATCAAACAATAAAGATAAATAATAACAAGAATTAAAAGAACACTTACTTGAAATTAAATGGTAATTAAGGTGCAAGACAAGTATTTAAATTTGACAAGTAATTAAATGACAAGGTAATTAAAAGTGGAAGAACTAATTGTCACTATTAGCCAACAAAGAAAAATGCTAATCTCATCTAATCTATATATAGGGGAGGTTAAGGAGTGCTTAGGAAGCTTCCTCCCCTCTTTCCTTTTTCCTTAATTGTATGCTTAGTCCTCCTCTTCTTAATCTCTTGTTAATTACACCATTAGTCCTTAAGCCTTTTAATCTTCTTTAATTTTGGACTTTAATGACTTTTGGCTCGGGATTTCTTTGAACTCGTCTTTTAATTCTTCAATAAATTAGACTTGAGTTCTTCGGCTTTAAGTAAACTTCCGTCTTTTGACTTTTTCTTCGATAAATCTTCAGAATTGGTCTTGGACTTCCGTTCTTTTTGCACTCTTGACTTTTTGACTTCGTCTTTCATCTTTTTCTTCAATAAAAGCCCGTGTTTTCTCCACTTTTCACCTTTTCGTCCTAAATCACAACAAAAACACAAACCACGCATAATTCTGACATAAAAGACATAAAATACACGTTTTGGCTCGGTTATTATTGTAATTAAGTGGTAAAAAGGATGGGTGTTTACACACCTATCAAATCCCCTACACTTGACCATTGCAATGTCCTCATGTAATGCATTAGTTACAAAGCACGTTTACACTTCTCATCATAATCAATCCACATTGGCCTTTATTAAAGAGATAGATAATTACAAACATTCAAAGTAAAGAAATCAAAAGCATACCTTGGGTTTTGAAAATGTCATGAATAATCATCATCCTCAAGTTTTCACTTTCTCCAAACCAAGCTTAAAAACGAGATCATTGTTATTATAAGTTAGTAAACTAACACGAACTCATGTGGGCCAATTACTCACTTAGACTCCCTTATTCCTAGGTGTATCTCTTATATTTTATTGTTTGTCTTGAATGATCACGATGATGCATTGTTGACTTATTTCGATAGTTATTTAGTCCGAAAATATAGTGAACGATTTAATCAATAGTTAGCTAAAGGACAAAATCTTTTAAAACTGCTTCTCGGGACCTCATAAAGTTCATATCTTGGCATAACTTGCTTCGCGATTTGAGACCTTTCTCGGACCGATATTTGGCAGCGACTTCATACTTCAAACCTTGAGAGACGTTCATGAAATTATGGTCTTCTCTTCATATAGGAATTTCTTCACTTGAAGTTTTGAGAGATTCATACTTGGACCACGACTTCTTCATTTTTCTCCAATCTTTATTTTGGACTTTGATATACAGCGATCCGCCTCCTTTTATGACTTGGATCTATTTATCCTCATACCTTGCTAGGGTCTTCTCGGATACACTTCTCCATGACTTTTGGGGAGATTTTGCTTTTCGTCGTGTGTCTCGATCCTTCATATTGATTTTCGATAAATGATTCTTCACATCACTTTTGGATCTTTAGCAACAAAATGTAGCCCTCATGTCTTGTTAGGACCTTTTTGGACTCGCCAATCTTCGCATCCCGCTTCAATAAGTTATGCCTTGGCTATGAACTCTAATCCATACCGAGCAACTTTTAAACGATCTTGGGCTAGAAGCAAAGTAACTTTTCAAATCGTACAACCTTATTTATTGCAGATAAATTTATTAACAAGCTATGGGAGAATAGGCTTATAATTAACTCACATAAATTCACGAAAGAATGCCAAACTTATAATTGGCTCTATCATCTCTCGTACTCCACAGTTTAAAATCTCAAGGAATGAGACTCGTGGATGCTTAGCCTATTAAATCAAAGTTTTGGGTTTTCGAGTCGCCTATAGGATCTTGCAAACTCTTAGACTTTTTCAAGTTTAGAAATCGCGTTTTAAAGTTCCCTTGATAAACGACTCTCTAGGATCAATTATAGGAACTTGCGAAAAGTTCTTGTTCTTAACCCGTGAGAGTTAAGATTTTCGCGTTTTATAGCTCCCTATATAAAAGCCTAGCAAAACTTGACTTAAACATGTTAAGGATACTAGCTAGAGTAACTTAGATAAGTAAACTCGGGTTGAGTCAAAAGATTCACAACGTTTGAAAATTAAAACCACTTTATTAAAATTTACTCTATCAAAGAAAGAAAATAACTATACAAAGGGAAAAACTAATAGGCCAAAATAGATCAAAAATTTTGAAAAATGTCGAAAAATTGATTTTCCGGTTAAAATGAGGACAAATACAAGGAAAAGGCCACTTAACTTCGATAGAAGTCCCCCTACACTTAACATAAACATTGTCCTCAATGTTTAAGCATGTGGGAGTAAACTCCCCTACACTTAGGACATTGTGCACTTTGTTTAAATCTCGCTAAGGAAAAGACAACTAAAGAGATTCCTATTTTAATATTGAGAAATATAGAATAGTGAATCAAAAAGAGTTTAGGATAGAACCGGGAAGAAGTGAACACGGAATCACGGGTCGTCAAGAATCATCAAGAGTGTGTCTTTGAAGCTCGAATCCCTGATTAAGAGAAGAGAGGAGAGGAAATAGCAAACCAACGGGTCTCCCCCTACACTTATGGTAAAAACAAAGAAAAAGATAGATAGATAATTGGGTTGCCTCCCAAAAAGCGCTTGGTTTTTGATTACCGAGTCGTGAGCCTGACTCGACCTTGATCATCATAGGAAGAAGCATGAAATATATCCACCAGGATCAAAGACATAGCTTTCGTCCATCAAATAGCACAAGCTTAAGGCGAACAAGGCAAGCCAAAGAAGAGTAGGCAAGGTTCCCTTAAGCAGCGATGGGGCACGGTGGAAGCAAGGGTGAAGTGGTGCAAGCAGATTTCCATAAGTTCCAAAGATATTTCCTTTTATTTCATAAGAGGGATACTGAGATGGCTGCAGAATAACGGTACCAGGGTCGAACACCTTTTCCTTTAGGGGAAAATAGCACTCAGGCTCAGCAGAATGGGAAGAAGATCCACGAAGAAGCACAACCTCGTCCTCAGAAGGGGGACAAAGAGGTGTTAAATCATATGTGTTGCGGATATTGGTGTCGACCGGTTTCTTCTCCTTTGAAAGAATGTTCTTCAAATCCAAAGTAGGATCAAGACGATAATCTTCAAAATCATAAGGAGGAGCATCACTCTCATGAGGGAAGTAAGTGTTGAGAAATTCAGAGAAGTCTTCCTCAAATGAGTAATTGTCCAAAGTAGGATCGAGTGATGGCGGA
Organism: Glebionis coronaria; assembly: GCA_025667525.1. NCBI lineage: Eukaryota > Viridiplantae > Streptophyta > Magnoliopsida > Asterales > Asteraceae > Glebionis > Glebionis coronaria. The sequence continues at coordinate 125,682 of JANFOE010001277.1, read as the reverse complement.
GGATCTTCATCATGTGAAGAATCGCTCGAAAGAGTATCGGCCTCATCAAAATCATCGTAAGTAGGCAGATCGGGATACTCAGAAGTAAGGTCATCATAATCATCCGAGTCTGAGCTAGAATCATCATCATCATAAGCATCAAAGATCGGTGGAGAATGATAAATTGGAGAAGGTTCCAAATTGGAGAGAGAATCATCCACATCATCATGAAAGAGTGGATTATCAATGCAAGAGTCGAATAGCGGATTGTTGTAGACGACAAAATCATCGAGCACATTAATCATATTCACTGATTCTCGTCCATAGGATTTGCTTGTAAGCTTCCTCATTTTAAAAACTTGTGAATCATTCCCGACTCTTAAGATTAACTCGCCTTCGGCAACATCAACTAGAGCTCGTCCGGTTCTCAAGAATGGCCGACCAAGTATTAAAGGAATACGAGGGTCCATTTCATAATCAACAACGACAAAATCGACCGGGAAAGTAAATGTGCCAACTTTAATGAACACGTCTTCGGCAATACCAACGGGGTAAGCGAGAGTGCGATTTGCAAGTTCAAGAGTCATCTTTGTTGGATTAAGGTCGGGTAATGATAGTGTTTTCCAAACACTCAAGGGCATCAAATTAATACTGGCCCCGAGATCAGCAAGGGCAGTAAATTCTTCAGTTTTGTTGAAAACGCAAGGCAACACAAAACGACCGGGATCTCCAAGCTTTTCCAGAAGTTCTTTAAGAATAACTGCAGAGCAGTTTTCATTTAGGCGTGTGTTGGCGAGCTCAATCAACTTTTCCTTCTTGTTAAGCAATTCCTTGAATGCTTTGACAAATTTCGGCATGTGGACAAGTGCTTCAAGAAAGCTAATGTTGAAGTTCATTTGAGAGATCATCTTCACATAGCTCGACACTTGAGAGTCATCCTTGGTTAGCATTTTGGTCTTGCCTAAGCGAGAAGGATATGGGATATTAGGTTTGGGTGGTGAAGGTGTAGGTGTAGGTAAAGGTTGAGATGTTGAAGGGTTCTTCTTGGGAACATCGTCATGACGAGGCGGAGACGGTAATGGTGCACTAATACTAGGTGTAGGAGGAGTAGGGATAAATAGTGGTGGAGGAGGTGTAGAGGATGGGGGTGGGATTTTTTGGATCGACAATGGTAATTCCACTACGAGTAGTAATAGCACTCACATTTGCTCGCGGATTGGTGGCGGTGTTTGAAGGTAGAGAACTCGAAGTAGAAGGTTGAGCGGCGGGCAAGAAACTAGCAAGCATATTCTTCAAATCATCTGTTTCAGTGCTGAAGGAGGATTGAATATTATCTCGAAGCTCGGATCTTATCTCATTTCCTTGCTTGGTGATATCTCCTTTCAAATTTATAATTTGGCTCTGCAGATTCTTGATTTGCTCACCTTGGGTTCTCATTATGGCTTCAACATCGGGGTTAATGGGTGGGGTTTGTTGAGTGGGTGGGTGATAAGGATTAGAAGCTCTTGGTGGGATTTGGTTGCTTCTATTGTAGTTGTTGGCGGGGTTTTGGTTTTGAGGAGAAAAACCGGGTGAAAGGTAGTTGTTTGACCGGTAACTCAACAAATTTCTATCCCCTTGAGGTCGAGCTTGGTAATTTTCCGGTGAATAATTACCATAAGCTGCATACACATTTTCCGGATTTCCTTGTGTAGAAGGACAATCGGTGTATAAGTGAGGACCGCTGCATGTTTCACAAGAAGGTGCAACCGCTTTAACTTGTTGTTGTTGGTTTGAAGCGAGAACCAAGATACTTTTGTTCATTTCAGTCATCATGCGGGTGAGTTCGGTCATATCAGGGTTTGCTGAAGTTGAAGAAACATTGACTCTCGGGTTGTTCCTTGAAGAAGCATAGGAATCCCAGTTTTTGTGGTGAGTAGTCATGTTCTCAATAAGCTCTCTACACTTCTCGGTTCTCCTTTTCATGAATGTGCCACCGGCGGCTGCATTAATCGTATCACGATCTCGAAAATTCAAACCGTTGTAGAAAGTATCAATCAATGTGACGGGAAGCATGTTGTGGTTTGGACAACGATCAATCAAGACATTATATCGTTCCCAAGCATCAAAAAGAGATTCATCAGGGTCTTGCATGAAACCGCTGATTTGATTGCGAAGGCTCGTGACCATGGATGGTGGAAAGTAGCGCAACAAAAAGCGTTGAGTCATGTCATCCCAAGTGTGAATTGAATTCTTTGGGAGACGATCAAACCATTTCTCGTCATGATGTGATAAAGTATGTGGAAAGAGTTGAAGGCGAAGAACATCCATTGTGGCACCAGGCAACTTCATTCTTTGGGTGATTGTAATGAACTTGTCGAGGTGTTTGTTGGCATCATCATCAGGCATTCCGGCGAATGGATTAGTTTGCACTTGCTGAATCATGTGGTGCTTCAACGAAAATTCCGGAGCCGTGATTTGCAACGGCGCAATCGGTCCTCCTCGTCCAAACATGGTAGGTTGACAAAGCTCCTCCATTGTCCGAAGATCGGGCTGTGGAAGAACATTGTTGTTATTGTTGAGGTGCGGTGGATTATTGTTGTTGACACCTGACATACTTAAATCTTCTCGAGTCTCGGGCTCTTGATAATTAGAAGATCTAGTACGCATACACCTACAAAGGCAAAAGAAAACAATACCAAACACAAAGACAATATATATACACAATAAAAATAAAATCTTTTTGGATTTTTGAAATTTTTAATTTTTATGGATTTTTAACAATTTTTTATTTTTTATGGTTTTTTTAATTTTTTAAGCAAGAAATAACGCTCACAAGTGAACGGATCCCAAAAAGCAACGCGTCTTTCACAGAAAACCGTTAATCTTTACGAAAAGAGCCGGCAGCGGCGCCATTTGATACAAGGCTTTTGCCTAGTAAGAAAATTATCGTTCTCGTGGTCTAATCGAATTGATCTAGGTTCTATGTGTGACTCAGCTGTTCTTTGGTGAAACAAAAGTTGTGTCGTTGTAGTATTTAAATGTGCAAAACAATTAAAAGTAAATGACTTTAAAGTAAATCTAGGTCTAATTAAAATAAAAGGCGAGTATTTAAAAGCGTGACTAAAATTAAAGGGCACTAAATGTAAATAAGGCAAACTTAAAACGCAACTAAAACTAAAACTTAAACTAAGGCAAGGCTAAAATAAATCTAAGGCAATAAAACTTAAAGTGCGAGTAAGGAAAAATGCGGGAAAAATAAAGCTCGAAATTAAAAGCAGAAAATTAAAAAAACTGAAATTAAAGAAACTGAAAATTACCTATCCGGAATAAATACCCTTATTCGGAATAAAAGGCTTACTCGGAATATGTCACCTATCCGGAATAATCCTCTCTATCTGGAATAATCTTGCTATTCGGAATGTTGCCCTATTCGGAATAAAGTTCCTATTCGGAATACCTGGCCTATTCGGAATATCTTGCCTATTCGGAATATATCCCTATTCGGAATAAATCCCTATTCGGAATAAACTTCCTATTCGGAATACCCTGGCATTGGTCTTGATTCGGAATGTCTTCTCTATCCGGAATAAAGTTCCTATTCGGAATATTCCCTTATCCGGAATAAGTTGGCGATTCGGAATACCTGGCCTATTCGGAATATTTCCCTTATCCGGAATAAGTGCCTTATTCGGAATATTTGCTCAATTCGGAATATTGCTGGGCTGCGTTACCTGGGAAAGATCAGAAGCAGAAAACAAACACCCCGAAGAACAAGGGAATACAGAGATATGCAGATTCAACGAAAACTCAACAAAATCAACCACAAGATTAATTCAAACTAACAAAGTAACATCTATTAATGATAATCAAACAATCCAAAACAACAAAACTAACAAAACTAATCAAGATGATCAAAACCCACTTTGATCAAAATAAGAACATAAGAACATGAACATAAACAATAAAAATCAAAGATTAAGAAAGGTAGAATGAGAGATCAAACAATAAAGATAAATAATAACATGAATTAAAAGAACACTTAATTGAAATTAAATGATAATTAAGGTGCAAGACAAGTATTTAAATTTGACAAGTAATTAAATGACAAGGTAAGTAAAAGTGGAAGAACTAATTGTCACTATTAGCCAACAAAGAAAAATGCTAATCTCATCTAATCTATATATAGGGGAGGTTAAGGAGTGCTTAGGAAGCTTCCTCCCCTCTTTCCTTTTTCCTTAATTGCATGCTTAGTCCTCCTCTTCTTAATCTCTTATTAATTGCACCATTAGTCCTTAAGCCTTTTAATCTTCTTTAATCTTGGACTTTAATGACTTTTGGCTCGGGATTTCTTTGAACTCGTCTTTTAATTCTTCAATAAATTAGACTTGAGTTCTTCGGCTTTAAGTAAACTTCCGTCTTTTGACTTTTTCTTCGATAAATCTTCAGAATTGGTCTTGGACTTCCGTTCTTTTTGCACTCTTGACTTCTTGACTTCGTCTTTCATCTTTTTCTTCAATAAAAGCCCGTAAATGCCCGTGTTTTCTCCACTTTTCACCTTTTCGTCCTAAATCACAACAAAAACACAAACCACGCATAATTCCGACATAAAAGACATAAAATACACGTTTTGGCCCGGTTATTATTGTAATTAAGTGGTAAAAAGGATGGGTGTTTACACACCTATCACCTTGATTTCTATCCCGAGAAATATGGAGATCCGGGCCAATTTTTGGTACCTTGTGTTTTCCAAGGGCTTGAGGAATGCAAAGCTCTAGCCGATCTAGGAGCTAGCATCAACTTAATGCCTTTATCCATGTGGAAGACTTTAGGCCTATCACAACTTACTCCCACTTGAATGACCATTGAGCTTGCTAATGAAACCACCGCTTTCCCGGTTGGTATAGCGGAAGATGTCATTGTTAAAGTGGGGAAGTTTTTGTACCTTGCCGATTTTGCAATTATTGATTATGAGACAAACCCTCGTGTGCCTTTAATTTTAGGACGTCCATTTTTGTCCATGGCTCAAGTTCTAGTTGATATGAGGAAAGAAGAGATAACATTATTTTATGGGGATGAAAATGTTGTTTTCAAAGTGGAAGAAGTTCCAAAATATGTTTCTAAAAATGTGGAAAATGTAAAACTCATTGAAACTTTTGAAAGTAACACAAAAAAGATTATCTCATTTACAAGGGTGTAAGGAAAATCATAGACCCCTCATTTCGTGAAGGTGAAAAGTTAATTCCGAAGGGAGATGTTTTTTCCATTGAAACGTGTTTTAATATTACCTCGTCTCCACTCTCTCCGAAGGACCAAATAGATGATACTAAGGCACATTCTTCCATTTAAGAGCCTTTGATTCCTAACTTCACACCGAGTGAGGTTAGTGACTATTCGTTAGATAAGTTCGTCGATGAACTTGTTGCTCTTCTTGATCCACTTCCACCGGGAAGTGAAGACGTTTTTGATCTCGATGATGATTTTTCCGAGATCGAGTGTGATCTTCATAATTTACCTTCCATTCTCGAGGAATTCTCCGATGAACTTCCCTCTAGTGAGAATGATGATCTTGTATCCGAGTGTGACACACTCGATACTTTGTCGGGTATTTCTTGTGATGACAAGAATGACGGCACTTATGTGACTTACTCGAATCCTCTTTCTGAAGTTTCATGGAACGATAATCCAATGTTTAAAGAGAATTTTGATAGCACCGATCCGAAGGAAGATATTAATGTGATTAACATTGAGAACTCTCCGATGGATCTTTACCAAACCATCGAACCTCCTTCATCTCTCACCCTTTGTGATGATGAACTCTTCTTTAAGGAGGTTGATGAGTTTCTTTCCATAGACATTCCTTCGGAATTTGAGGAAAAATATTATGAATCAAAGGAAAACACTCTCTATCTTGAGAACGTTTCTAATGACGGTTTTGAAAACCCTTGGTTTGATCACCTGATTTATGATGAAGAAAAAGAGAGTGTCGAATTTCCTATCTACGATGATGATAATGTTGACCCGACGAGAGAAATTTTCTTTATGGAATACCCGTTTGATAATTCTACTCCAAATCTCCCTCCCACTCGCTTTGGTCTTAATGTGCGGGTTTTTCATGCGACTCATTTTGAGTATTGATAGGTGTGTAAACACCCATCCTTTTACCACTTAATTCGGGCTAAAACGAGACCAAAACACGTATTTAATATCATTTGTTTGGAATTATGCGTGGTTTTTGTGTTTATTGTGTTTTCAGAGCCAACCGGATAAATATTGAAGAAAACATGGGATTGCACGGGTTTTACTGAAGAAAAAGACTCAAGATAAAGTCTATTGTCCAAGAGATGCAAAAGATTTGAATTCGCTGGGCCTATTCGAAGATTTATCGAAGAAAAGGACCAAAGATGGAAGATTTATATAAGTCGAAGAAACTCAAGTCTATTAAACGAAGAAATTAAAAGACGAGTTGAATTTAATCGACAACAAATCCCGAATCAGAATCGAAAACGGAAACTTTTCTGAAAAGACGAAAAGACAAGAAGAACGGGAGAAATCCCACTCACCAACCAAAGGACAAGGCTATAAATAGCCTTCCCCTCACACATTTTAGGCTAGCTTTTTTTTTCTTCTTCCCCACTTTTTCTTCCTGGTTCGTAACTTCACCATCACCACTAGGGTGATTGGTGATTTTCATCTTTAATTCTTTAATCTTGTAATTTTAATCTTTGTTTTACCTTGTCAAAACATTAATCAATCAATACAAGTTCTTGTTTAATCTTTCATTTCATCTTGTTCATCATCATCTTTATCTTCAAGTTTTTAAGTTTTTATTTTCTTGATTTGATCTTCAAAAGTTGTTTGGATTTGTGTTTTTATTAGTGGGATTCGTTGCTTATGGTGTCTAAATGATTTGTGTTTAATTTGGTAAATCCTTTTTAAGTATTTGGTTTGATTTTGATTAAAATTTGTGTTCCGTGTTCTTCGCATATCTGCTACTGTATCTGGTTCCCAGAACTTCCGAATCAAACAAAAAGTTCCGAATGAAGCCTTCATTCGGAAACTTCCGAACCAAGCATTAAGTTCCGAATCAAGCAAAAACTTCCGAACCAACCCTTCATTCGGAAAGTTCCGAGTCAATCATAAGTTCCGAATCAACCAGAAAGTTCCGAATGAGAAAGTTCCGGATGAGAATGTTCCGGATGAATGAATAGTAACTTCCGATTCAACAAGTTCCGGATGAATCCAAAAGTTCCGAACCAAGCTCAAGTTCCGGATGAATGAACAGTAACTTCCGAATCAGTTATCTTTTGGGTATTTTTAAGTTTTACTGTTTCCTTACCATTTCTTTACTGTTTCCTTGATTTAATTTTAATTTTATTTTAATCTTAATTCTAATTCAAATTCAAGTTTAAATTCAAGTTTTTAGTAATCATCATTAAATTAATTGTCTTTGATTTAAATTTTCATTTCCATTTTTTATTAGATTAGAAAACCAAACCCCTTTTCTTTAGCAACCAAGAACAATCATTCCACTTAAGACCTAGATCAATTCGAGAGGATATCGAGAGAGAATTAGAACCTATTGCAAAAACTGTGTATCAAATGGCGCCGTTGCCGGCTCTTCTCGTTAAGATCAAAAGTTTTTTGTGAGAACTTGGATTTTGGGATCCGTTCCCCGTGAACGTTACTTTTTTCAAGAAAATCTTCAAAAACAACAAAAAAATATAAAATTTTCAAAAATCCTAAAAAGTAAAAAACATAAAAACCAAAAATATTTTTGCTTTGTTTTTCTTTGTTCGTTCTTTTGCAGGTGTATGCGTACTCGATCCACGTCTTATCAAGAGCCCGAGCCTCTCGATAACTTAGACATGGCTGGTGTACAAAACAACAATAACATACCACCTCCGAACAACAATAATAACAACAACCCGCCTTTCAACAACATGAATAACAACAACAATGAGCACCTTCCGGATAATCGCCCAATGATTGAATTGCTGCAAGCTCATGTCGATGGCAATACGGATCCAATTGTTATACCACCAATTGCCGCCAACAATTTCGAGCTGAAGTCAGGCTTTATCCAGATGGTCTCAGCTCAACCATTCTTGGGACGAACCATTGATGACCCACACGACCACATCAAGAGATTTCTACAACTCACTAACACGGTCAAGTTCAATGGAGTTCCACAAGAAGTGATAAGGTTACAACTTTTTCCCTTTTCTTTAGAGGGACAAGCCCGGCATTGGCTTGCTAAGGAACCGCCACAGAGTATTCTCTCGTGGACGGATTTGGAAACAAAGTTTATCAACTACTTTTTTCCACCCTCTCGTACTACCGCTTTGCGGAATGAGATTATAAACTTTGAACAAAAGTACGATGAGTCATTCAGTGAATCTTGGGATCGCTTTAAAGATCTTTTAAGAAAATGCCCACAACATGGTTTTACCAAAGTACATCAAATCAATACTTTTTACAATGGTTTAAACATGAGTGACCAAGATTCACTGAATAGTGCCTCGGGGGGTAATTTATTGGCTAAGACTTCCAATGCTGCTTGGGACATCATTGAGAACAAATCTCGTGTGCAAACCAAGAGTGTTAGGACCAATGTTGCTAGTGCTAGCACTAATGACAGCGACAAGCGATTAGACAAAATCACCACGCTTCTTGAATCGCTTGTCACCCACACCGTCAGCAACAACAACAGCAACAACGCCAAAAATGCACAAGTGAACGCTGTCAGCCAACCTTGTGAGATATGTGGTGGTCCCCACTCTTACACAACTTGTACCGCCACCCAAGATTACCCTGCTGAGAATGTGAATGCGGCATATGGCACCTACCAACAACCTGCTTATCAAGCTAGACCTCAAGGTGACCGTAACTTGCTTAGCTACCGCAGCAACAACTATCTTTCACCACCTGGTTTCCCTCCTACCAACCCAAACCAACAACAAAACCTTAACCGCTCTCCTCAACAGCAACAACAACCTCGACAACCATACATCCCACCTCACAAGCAACAACAACCACCTCCACGTAACAATCAAGTCTACCAACAACCTGCTTACCAACCACCTGCATACAATGCTCCTCCCAACCAAGCCACCACTGCATTACACCAAGAGGTTGCAACCTACATGAGAACCAATGATGTGATAGTGGGAAATCTCCAAGAGGAAGTGCGCAATTTGAAGGCAGATTTGGTCAAGCAAGGAAATGATTTGAGAGCTGACATGAGAAACACGTTGGATAGCCAGACTAATGATCTGAGGAACATGATGGCTAGTTTCTTCCAAAGTAGTCAACCCTCTTCTTCGGGTACTCTTCCGAGTAACACCGTTGCGAACCCAAGAGGGGAGATGAAAGCAATCACCACTCGAAGTGGCAAAGGTACTACGGAACCCGAGCTTCCTATACCTCCACCGGTGGTTGTGACTAAGGAGAACGAGTCGCCTGCTCCTATTCCTCCTCCTTCTCCTTCCCCAATTTCTCCACCTCTTCTTTCTACCCCTCCTCCACCCGTGGTTGTGAGTGATCCTATTCCCCTAAAGCCTTCCTCTTCTTCCAATATACCTTATCCTTCAAGGTTGAGGAAAGAGAAGCAAAAGAGCAAGGATGATATTCAAGTTTCGAACTTCCTAAAAATGTTCAAGAAACTAAATTTCAATATCTCCTTCGCTGAGGCTCTTGCTCACATGCCCAAGTATGCCAAAATGTTTAAAGATCTTCTGAGCGACAAGGAAAAGCTCCTCGATCTTGCCAACACCCAACTTAATGAGAACTGCTCTGCAGTGCTCTTAAGGAAATTGCCAACCAAGCTTGGTGATCCGGGTCGTTTTCTTATCCCTTGCAATTTCCCGGGAGTAGAGAATTGCATGGCCCTAGCCGATCTAGGTGCCAGTATTAATCTCATGCCTCTAAGTGTTTGGAAGCAATTATCTCTCCCAGAGCTAGTCCCCACCAAAATGACTTTGGAATTGGCTAACCGTACGGTTGCTTATCCAGTGGGGATAGCCGAAGATGTCATTGTAGGAGTCGACAAATTCACCTTCCCTGCTGATTTTGTTGTCGTCGACTACGAGATGGACCCCCGTGTGCCACTCATTGTTGGTCGTCCATTCTTGAGGACCGGTCGCACTCTCATTGATGTTGAAGCCGGTGAGCTTATCATGAGAGTGGGTGACGATAAAGTAGTCTTCAACATGGGAAAGTTATCTAAACAGCCTTCTTCTTACGAGAATGTTAATTGTATTGACGTTCTTGATGAGGCTTGTGAAGAACACTTCAAGGATGCTTGTAAAAACATTCCTACCTCTCTTCCCAATGTTGAGACCGTTTCCTCTATCGACTCATCACTATCTCTATTTGGAGAAAGTGATTTCCTTTGGAAAGATTTGGAAGCCACCTTGGGAGATGTGAAGCAAGACAATGACGATTCTACTGCCACTTGGGATGAAGACCTCAGTTTCATTGCAAACCTCCTCAAAGAAGACAATCCTTCTCCTCCATCTCCCACTATCATTGCTATCGATACTCCGACTTCGAATACGCCTCCCGTCGAAAATCCTCCGGATTTAGAACTTAAGGAGTTGCCGCCCCATCTTGAGTATGTATTCCTCGAAGAAGAGAAGAAGTCGCCAGTCATCATTGCTAAGGATTTGAAGGATGAAGAGAAAGCCCGACTTGTCGCTGTATTGAAAGATCATAAGAAGGCTATCGCTTGGAAGATTTCGGATATTCGTGGAATTGATCCTCACTTCTGCACACACAAAATTCTCATGGAGGACGACTATAAGCCCACTATTCAAAGCCAACGAAGGGTGAATCCAAAAATCCATGAAGTCATCAAAACAGAGGTTATCAAACTTCTTGATGCGGGTATGATTTACCCTATTTCGGATTCCCCGTGGGTTAGTCCAATCCATTGTGTGCCCAAGAAGGGCGGAATAACCGTTGTTCCCAATGAACACAACGAGTTGATTCCCACTCGTCTCGTTACTGGGTGGAGAGTTTGTATAGACTACCGCAAACTCAATGATGCCACGAGAAAGGATCATTTCCCACTACCTTTCATGGACCAAATGCTTGAACGATTAGCCGGTAATGAATATTACTGCTTTCTCGATGGTTTTTCGGGTTATTTTCAAATACCCATCGATCCCCAAGATCAAGAGAAGACTACATTCACTTGTCCCTATGGCATTTTCGCTTACAAAAGAATGCCTTTTGGCTTATGTAATGCGCCCGGGACTTTCCAAAGGTGCATGTTAGCTATCTTCCATGACATGGTTGAACAAACCATGGAAGTCTTCATGGATGATTTCTCGGTCTTCGGGGATTCCTTCTCTGCTTGCCTTGCCAATTTAGAACGTATGCTAAAGCGGTGCAAAGACACTCGCCTTGTTCTAAATTGGGAAAAATGCCATTTTATGGTAAAAGAAGGCGTCGTGCTTGGACATAAGATCTCGAAAGCCGGTCTTGAAGTTGACCGTGCTAAAGTCGATGTTATCGCAAAGTTGCCTCCACCTTCAACTGTGAAGGGTGTGAGAAGTTTCTTGGGTCATGCGGGCTTCTACCGTCGATTTATCAAAGATTTTTCTCAAATCGCTCGCCCGATGACCCACCTCTTGGAAAAAGATACTCCTTTTATCTTTTCCAAAGAGTGCCTTGAAGCCTTCAACTCGCTTAAGGATAAGCTAACTAAGGCACCCGTCTTGGTTACCCCTAATTGGGAGCTTCCCTTTGAGTTGATGTGCGATGCTAGCGATTTTGCTATTGGAGCGGTTCTTGGACAAAGAGTGAATAAACACTTCCAACCAATCCATTACGCTAGCAAGACAATGACGGGGGCACACTTGCATTATACGACAACCGAGAAAGAGCTTTTAGCTGTTGTCTTTGCTTTTGAAAAATTCCGCCCCTATCTTGTCCTTTCTACCACCATTGTGTATACCGATCATTCCGCGCTGAAGTACTTGTTGACAAAGCAAGATTCCAAACCAAGACTTCTTCGCTGGGTTTTGCTGCTCCAGGAATTTAAAATCGAAATCCGCGATAAAAAAGGAGCAGAAAACTTAGCCGCGGACCATCTTAGCAGACTTGAGGATCCTTACCAAGGGGATCATCCGACCAAAGAAATCAATGATTCTTTTCCCTTGGAGACCTTATTGTCTATAAACTCGAAGCCGAATGAAACCCCGTGGTTTGCGGACTTTGCAAACTACTTGGCGGGTGGAATTCTCAAGGAAGGGTTGACGTCCCAGCAAAAGAAAAAGTTCTTCACCGACATTAAGACTTACTTTTGGGACGACCCTTACCTATTCAAACAATGTGCTGACTTGATTATTCGACGATGTGTTGATGGACCGACAGCGTCTGAAATCCTTAATGCTTGCCACAAAGGACCCACCGGTGGTCACTTTGGTCCCAACTACACCGCTAAAAAAGTGTTTGATTCGGGATTTTATTTGCCCTCCATATACCGTGACGCTCACGATATGGTCAAACGATGTGATGTTTGCCAAAAGCAAGGCAAAATCACACATAAAGACGAGATGCCTCAGAATTTCATTCAAGAGTGTGAAATTTTTGATGTTTGGGGTATCGACTTTATGGGGCCATTCCCTTCGTCTAAAGGAAACAAATACATCCTTGTAGCCGTAGACTACGTCTCCAAATGGGTTGAAGCCAAAGCTTTGCCTACTAATGACGCAAGGGTGGTTTGTAACTTTTTAAAGGCTCTTTTCGCTAGATTCGGTGTGCCTCGCGCCATTATTAGTGATCGTGGGACTCATTTCTGCAATGACCAATTTGCTCGAGTCATGGCTAAGTACGGTGTAAATCATCGACTTTCCACAGCCTACCACCCACAAACTAATGGCCAGGCTGAAATATCCAACCGAGGGCTGAAGCGAATTCTTGAAAGAACTGTGGGAGAGCATCGTGCCTCATGGGCTGATAAACTCGATGATGCTTTGTGGGCTTTCCGTACTGCTTACAAGACCCCAATCGGCTGTACGCCTTATCGTCTTGTGTACGGGAAAGCGTGCCACCTCCCCATTGAGTTGGAGCACAAGGCTTATTGGGCCTTGAAGTGGGCTAATTTTGATATAAACAAAGCCGGTGACCTACGCAAGATCCAACTCAATGAGCTGAATGAACTCCGTAATGAGGCTTATGAAAATTCTTTGATCTATAAGGAAAGAACTAAGCTCATTCACGATTCTAAGATTAAAAACCGAGAGTTCCATGTTGGAGACAAAGTCTTACTTTTTAACTCTCGGTTGAAAATCTTTTCGGGCAAGCTCAAATCTCGTTGGTCCGGCCCATTCACCATTGCCCAAATTTTTCCATATGGTACTCTCGAGCTCGCTCAACCTGATGGACCAAATTTTAAGGTGAATGGCCAACGAGTGAAGTTGTACTTTGGTGAGGACACCTCTAAGGAGGTGATTCCATCCCTCACCACGTTCCCCATGAACTAATTTTGGGTCGAGTCAGGCTCGTGACTCGGTTATCAAAAACAAGCGCTCCTCGGGAGGCAGCCCGAGTATCTATCCTTTTATATTTTAATCCCCTAAGTGTAGGGGGGACTTCTATATGTGTTTGTCTTTGTGTGGTGCATTACAGGGATAAGTGCACTCTTGGAATCTTTGAAGAACCGTGCTCCCGTGTTTATCCGAAATCCGGTTCTATCTCTCAACTATCGTGATTCAATTTTCTTCATACTCATATTTGAAATTGATCACTTTAGTCGTCACATCCTTAACTTGAGTTAACCAACGTGCACAATGTCACAAGTGTAGGGGAAACTTTTCCCACATGCTTAACCATTGAGGACAATGTTTATCTTAAGTGTAGGGGGGACTTCTATCGAAGTTTTAAGTGGACTTTTCCATGAAAATGCCTTCAATTAACCGGAAAATCCTATTTTTCAACATTTTTCAAATTTTTTATTAACTTTGGCCATTTAGTTGTAATTTTTAAATTTTTATCGTTGCTTTCATATGTATATATTCCGCAATAAAGTCAAAAATTTTAAGAAAGTGGTGTAGCTAGTTTAGAAGTTTTTGACATATTAGGCCCGTTGCGTTTATTTTGACTCAACCCGAATAGACTTATCCAAGTTTATTCTAGCTAGTATCCTTAACCATGTAGACCTTAATTGGTTTATTAGGCTAAGCATCCACGAGTCTCATTACTTGAGATTTTAAATTGTGGAGGACGAGAAATGATAGAGTCAATTATAAGTCGGTATTCTTGCGCAAGCTCACTTGGTGTAATTATTTGCCTATTCTCCCATCACTTGCTAATAATTTATCTGCAATAAGTAAGGTCTTACGATTTGAAAAGTTACTTAGCTTCTAGCCCAAGATCGTTTAAAAGTTGCTCGGTAATGATAAGAGTTCATAGCCAAGGCATAACTTATGAAGCGGGGCGCGAAGATTGGCGAGTCCGAAAAGGCCCTAACAAGGCATGAGGATTCAATTTTATTGCTGAAGATCTAAAGTGATGTGAAAAGCATTATTCCTAAAGTCAATATGAAGGATCAAGACTCACGACGAAAAGCAATCAACTCCCAATAAAGATCATGGAGAAGTCTATCCGAAAAGACCCTAACAAGGTATGAGGATAAATAGATCCAAGTCCGAAAAGGAGGCGGATCGTTGTATCTCAAAATCCCAATTAGAGATTGAAGAAATAATCATGAAGTCGTGGTCAACAAAGTTGGAGTACCCCTCAAAAGTCTCCAAGTGAAGAAACTCTATTATGATGAGAAGACCATTATCTCAAGAACGTCTCTCGAAGATATGAAGTATGAAGTACATGCCAAATATCGGCCCGAGAAAGGTCTCAAATTGTGAACCAAGTTATGCCAAGATATGAACTTTTTGATATCCCGAGAAGCAGTTTTAAGAGATTTTGTCCTTTAGCTAACTATTGATCAAATCGTCCTACTTTGCTTTCAGCCCTAATAAACTATCGAAATAAGTCCAAAAATGCATCTTCATGATCATTCTAAGACAAAAATAAAATTTAAGAGATACACCTAGGAATAAGGGAGTTTAAGCATTTAATTAAGCCATGTGTGTAAGTGTTTGAATTGCTAACTTATAATAACAATGATCTCGTTTTTAAGCTTAGTTTGGGGAACGTGAAACTTGAGGGTGATAAATCTTCGCAGCACCAAAGCCCTAATGTAAGTCATCGATTTCTTTGCAAGTTATTTCCATGTAGCTATTTTCAAGTGAAAATGGTTTTCTATCCCCTTGTTATCTTTGAAGTTTTATTTCTTTAATTTTTGTTTAGTAGAATTTTAAATAAGGCCAAGGTTGATTAATTATGAGAAAAGTGTAAGCTTGCTTTATCACTAAGCATTGCATGAGGGCATGGCAATGGTTAAGTGTAGGGGATTTGATAGGTGTGTAAACACCCATCCTTTTACCACTTAATTCGGGCTAAAACGAGACCAAAACACGTATTTAATATCATTCGTTTGGAATTATGCGTGGTTTTTGTGTTTATTGTGTTTTCAGAGCCAACCGGATAAATATTGAAGAAAACATGGGATTGCACGGGTTTTACTGAAGAAAAAGACTCAAGATAAAGTCTATTGTCCAAGAGATGCAAAAGATTTGAATTCGCTGGGCCTATTCGAAGATTTATCGAAGAAAAGGACCAAAGATGGAAGATTTATATAAGTCGAAGAAACTCAAGTCTATTAAACGAAGAAATTAAAAGACGAGTTGAATTTAATCGACAACAAATCCCGAATCAGAATCGAAAACGGAAACTTTTCTGAAAAGACGAAAAGACAAGAAGAACGGGAGAAAGCCCACTCACCAACCAAAGGACAAGGCTATAAATAGCCTTCCCCTCACACATTTTAGGCTAGCTTTTTTTTTCTTCTTCCCCACTTTTTCTTCCTGGTTCGTAACTTCACCATCACCACTAGGGTGATTGGTGATTTTCATCTTTAATTCTTTAATCTTGTAATTTTAATCTTTGTTTTACCTTGTCAAAACATTAATCAATCAATACAAGTTCTTGTTTAATCTTTCATTTCATCTTGTTCATCATCATCTTTATCTTCAAGTTTTTAAGTTTTTATTTTCTTAATTTGATCTTCAAAAGTTGTTTGGATTTGTGTTTTTATTAGTGGGATTCGTTGCTTATGGTGTCTAAATGATTTGTGTTTAATTTGGTAAATCCTTTTTAAGTATTTGGTTTGATTTTGATTAAAATTTGTGTTCCGTGTTCTTCGCATATCTGCTACTGTATCTGGTTCCCAGAACTTCCGAATCAAACAAAAAGTTCCGAATGAAGCCTTCATTCGGAAACTTCCGAACCAAGCATTAAGTTCCGAATCAAGCAAAAACTTCCGAACCAACCCTTCATTCGGAAAGTTCCGAGTCAATCATAAGTTCCGAATCAACCAGAAAGTTCCGAATGAGAAAGTTCCGGATGAGAATGTTCCGGATGAATGAATAGTAACTTCCGAATCAACAAGTTCCGGATGAATCCAAAAGTTCCGAACCAAGCTCAAGTTCCGGATGAATGAACAGTAACTTCCGAATCAGTTATCTTTTGGGTATTTTTAAGTTTTACTGTTTCCTTACCATTTCTTTACTGTTTCCTTGATTTAATTTTAATTTTATTTTAATCTTAATTCTAATTCAAATTCAAGTTTAAATTCAAGTTTTTAGTAATCATCATTAAATTAATTGTCTTTGATTTAAATTTTCATTTCCATTTTTTATTAGATTAGAAAACCAAACCCCTTTTCTTTAGTAACCAAGAACAATCATTCCACTTAAGACCTAGATCAATTCGAGAGGATATCGAGAGAGAATTAGAACCTATTGCAAAAACTGTGTATCAAGTATCATGACCCCTTTATTCACATTCCAAAGAGTGACAAGTTCAACAAGGTTATGCATGTTGATACCACTATGGATGAGACCTTTACCCCACCATTACCATGTGCTTTACATGATTATGAATTAGCATGGGGGGAAGACACCGTGTTGTCTATTCCTTTCTCTCCCGAGGACGAGGTATTCGATCCCGGAATCATTGATTTAGGGAAATCTTGGCCTTTCACCGATGCAATAATTGAAAGATTTTTCGATCATCTTGGTGCAAGTTTATCTCGGGGAGCATACTATTTCCATTTCATGATGTGTGACATGGACCACCATCTCCTTTTGGAGATTTGTGTTGGAGTTTCATCCTCCCATTTGTCATCTGACAACGAGGATGCGATCTTTGACCTCGACATCGTACTTTATGATGGATTTTATTCCAATATGCCGGTTTTCACCACTTTCCCTAAGGATCAATGAATGCGGGGATCGAGTCAAGCTCATGACTCGGTTAACAAAAACGAGGTGCCTTGTGGGGGAGTCCCATACATGCTATCTTCTTTCTATTTTCTAACACTAATAATGGCTTGATCTTTTCAAGCTCGTGCTCGTGTTTTGTTGTGATGTGAATCTTAGGTATGACCCTAATCATTGAAGACTCTCGTGTTCGGTTTTTGCCCGGTCCACTCGAGCTTCCATACTTTGATTGTCAAATGGGGAATTTGTTATCCTTTGATTTTTATCGACTAACGTTTTATCTTAAAGCATAATTAATAAACGACTTATAGATTTGCGTGCTCTTACCATGTTAGGACTATTGCATTCGACTCTTCGTGTTCTAGCAAGGGGGTGTTACTCTTGAGCTAGGAAACATTAAGGATAATGTTTGGTTTTAGCATGGGGGAGTCAATCGATATAATAGCTTGCACTTTCTTTTGTCGTGTTCAAACGTAATCGTTTTTCTTATTTTTCGTAAAATTTTTAATTTTTTAATGCAATTTTGTGTTTAATAATAAAAAAATTAAGTGTTTTTGACACAAATGTAGGCTTTTCGTTGGTGAAAATAAGAATAGTTTTTGACTCGATCGGATTTTACCTTAGCTCATTCCTTAACTGCTTAAATCAAGTTTTGCTAGACTTATATATAGGGAACTTTAAAATGCGAAACTCTTAACTCATACGGGTTTTAAAACAATAAATTTTCGCAAGTTCCTATAATTGATCATAGAAAGTCATTTATCAAGGGAACTTTAAAATGCCAATTCTAAACTTGAGAAAGTCTAAGAAGATGCAAGATCCTAAGATGACTTTAAAACCCAAAACTTTGATTTAATATAGTCTTAATTTAGACTTGCAAGGCTAAGTATCCATTAGTCTCATATTTTTGAGATTTTACAATATGGAGAACAAGAGATGATAGAGTTGATCATAAGTTTTGAGGCTAAGTCTTCCTTATATAAGTTTTTTGTGTGGCTCTTTCTCCTCGTATTTAATTTTCACGCTTGAATATTTAATTGTTTAATAAATGAGGTTTTTAGCTTTTTGGGCTTAATATCTTAGCTCTTAACTCCTTCTTTTTCTTACCTTGTAATTAAAGTAAGAACACATTGAGGGTGTCAGCGTCATGTACTTTTTGATCATGAGATTGCATAATTTTGCTTACTATATGTATCATAAATAAAGAAGAATAAACAAAAACATGTTCTCTATGAGCCTTCGGGTGGGAGTCATGTAGCACTGGCCTTGTCATTAGAGCCTTAGGGTGTATGGCATGGTGAAGTGTTTAATAAAAATTGCTTCATCATTATTTCAATGAGCCTTAGGGTGTGAAGTGATGGTGAATGTCAATTCCCTTGTTTATGTCCATGGAGCCTTTGGGTGTGGATCATAGATAAGGAGCACTTTTACATCTTAAAGAGCCTCACGGTATATGATGTAAATGTTGCTAACTCCATTGATAAAGTCAAATCGACTTTGGAGGAATAATTGTTGCTTAAGTAGTCCTATTAGCCAAATATCGGATCCGGGAATTCATTCCTAAAATCGTGTTAAGTTATCCTTGATGTAGGCTTTCTTTAGTAACAACGGTTTTTGAGGATGAGGTTAGGTTTTAAGTGTTGGGTTTACACTATTTTTGCCTTTATTTTTGGACTAATAACAATTAAATAAGTCAAATGATCCTACGGGTGAATGACAAAACTTTAAAATCTAGAGATACAACTAGGAATAAAGGAGATTGAGTTTAACACGAATTACTTGTATAAGTGTTCTTAACATTGGAACTTATGATTGACAATGATCTTGTTGTTTAACTTGGCATGGAAAGAGCGAAAAGTCGAGACGATAAATCTATTCGAGTTTTATTGTAACCCCCCACTTGGATAAGTGGACCGTTACGTGTATTTGTGGCGTGTCATCAAAGCATAAGGTAAATGTCCTAAAACATTAAATGACCATAACGGAATTACCGGAATCAAACATCGGTAATCCAAACATAAGCCCAAAACCTGAAAAATAAAATACTAAAGGACAGGACTAAACAATGTCCAAATAAGCAGAATAATGTAAGTACATGAAGTAAGAAGTCTGGATAGCTTTCATCCAAATGCACATGCTCTCAGATTCCTAAGGGCGTCCTGGTGTACCTGCTGTTAGATCATGAAAGGGGACTACGGCTGAGCATAACGCTCAGTGAACGGATATAAAGCATGATAAGGAATTACTGAAATGAAACAGATGATGAAATACTGGAGCTGTATGTCTGATAAGTAAAGTGGCAGCGGAAATCTGTGTATAATATGTAAAGTCTGATTTATAGAATAAAGCTGAACTGTTATCTGTTAAATCTGAAAACATGCATTTACCGTATTTTAATTGCCAGAGCTTATATAGGTCATGTGCTGTAACAACGGTGCATGAATAACTGGAGGGGTGACCTCGTCATGCTGTAGAGGGGTGACCTCTAAATACTGTGTTGGGTGGAGGGATCAGCTCCAATGTGAAGGATGTAGAGCACACACCACATTCACCCTGATAACTTGTAAACTGCTAAGCCTAGGATGCATCCATACGCCCCACTAAACATACATATAAAAATGGCCAAACTGAACATGAGTGGGACGATGCAGGATATCACTCTCCTGCATGTGAGTCACGACACCGGTGCCTCTAGTGCCATGGTTACGGTACCTCCGTAACTAGTACATAAACTGGTCATGCTTGTATATAATGCTCAGGAAATTTATTTAGTTATTAACATGATTACTGATAAGCTTAAACATATATGGGGAAACACATTTGGCTGAAGACGGGGAATCCTAATCATGCATAAAAAGGAAGTCCTTACTGAAAGGACGAAAAATCCGTACCTCGTGTCCATAACGAAGTAAGAACGAAAGCTGAAAGATCTACTCCGACTTCACGAATACTACATAAATAACGGACGCAAAAATAAGTTGACTGATGCTTATTTATTTTACTGATCTTAACTGTTTTCGTGATTTACTTTATTCTTGAAATACTGTAAATATATAAACTGATAAATCTGAGTATTCTAATATTTCTCTGATTAATGTATTCATGTTCTATAATTAGTTTCGGCATAACACGTATTCTGACCTAATAATATTACTATATTCGGTAACCTACTAAAAATAAAAAGTTTCCTAATTTAGAAAGTTTCCAAAATAATTAAACCCATTTAATAAAATTATACCCTTTTTAAATTTATATAAAACTAGTTTAGTATAAATAAATTAATTTACCACGTAACTCATTTAAAATATTTATTTATTAAATAAGGTATAATTAAGTCGTCGTTTTAATTAATTTAATTATAGTCCCGAGCCTACCGAGATACCCTCCTTTCTCGGTCGCACTAAAACAATCAATATATATATTTAAATCTGCCTACCAGATTTAGCGACAGTAAAATCTGTCCTTAAAAGTGTGACTAAAAGCTGAGTTTAAAAACTGTCAACAAAACTGTCATCAAAATCTGCGACAGAAATTAGCTTCGCTAATCTGTCGCTAATTTCATTAAAAAGATTAAAATGAATCCCCTGCTGTTTACTGTATTCCCACCGAGCCTTGTTTTAATATATTCCCACTGTTTGTTATAGTTTATTCCCACTGTTTTTTTTACTGTTTACAACACCAAACGCACCCTTACAATTCAGTTAACCCAAATGCCCATGCTGATTATATATTTTTTTTCTACTGATATTAAATCCACACACCCCATGTTTGTTCCAAAGCTGTGGCCGGTTAGAGAATCACCACCGAGACCTTGCTGTGGTCTCGGTTGGGTCGAACAACAACACACCGAGAGCTCTAGTCTCTCGGTTTTGGTGATTCAGAAAACCCCGACATCAAGATGTTAATTAATTAAAACCCCTTCATTCTTGATTATATATATTCTGGATTCGTGATCAAAAGAAAAAAGAGGAATAAAAGATTACCATTATGTCGTGATGAGAAATCAAAAACCAAAACGTTGAAATCGATGTGAGAACAAAACCCGCCTCCTCTTTCTCCTTTTTTTTTGCCGGTGGTTTCCATTTCCCAACCCTAATACTTCTTTTTTTTTGTTCGCTGTTGTGAAAAAAAAATGTGTGTCCCGTTGTTTTTCTTTCTAGAAAAAAGGTCGGGCCTAAAGGCCCATATTTCTTTCTTATTCTAAAAAACGCAGCCCTTATGTAATATAAATATGTTTCCTTTTTATTTTTTATTTTTTTGACTTAATTCGCGTGACGTAATTCTAGCTCGTGCCCGTGTTTTAAATTTTCAGAAACGTAAAACTCTGTTCTGTAAATAAATAATACATACGTAATACGTTCGTAGTGTTCTTCTGAATTTTAATAATTATTTTCTGAATAATTATCTTTTTTAATATTTAAATAAAACTGAGTGCGTAATTACTGTTAACGTTTACTTATTTCTTATATATAGTTCATAATAAAGTCGAGGCTGCGTATTTAATATTCGTAACTTTTAAACTACGGGTTTTACAATTCTTCCCCTCTAAAAGAATAATTCGTCCCCGAATTAAGAACACGACTATACTAGGTTTTACAATTCTTTCCCTCTAAAAAGGAGAAATTCGTCCTCGAATTAAAGGTAATTTAGCTGGTGCAGCTTGGGAAAAGCTGAGAGTATACATAAGCTGAAGACGTATAAGCTGAAAGGACGCATAGGTTGAAAGGACATGGAAACTGAAAAGGCCTATGAGCTGAAAGAATAATTCGTCTTTTAGTTAAGACATAATGTTGCTGAGAGAGTATAAATATGGCATGACTTAAGTGATCATATAACGTGACATGACTGAAGAGAACATGGAACGTAACATGACTGAAAGAACTTAACTGAATCCATTGGAGGAAAAGGATGAGAGGTCCGGATGGACTCCTCCGTTTCGAGGGGCCTCCCGCTCGAAACGATTCCTTCAAACGATCTAAACATAAAAAAAAAATCTTGGTCCTGATGACCCTGTCTTGATGATGCTGAATGGTTTCTAATTTCATACTTAAGATGGATTCTCTGAATCTGATAGAAAGAATAAACTATAGCATGAAGAATACATAGAACGGTACGTACAAATATCTAGAAAATATAATATTTATATCTCTAGGTAAGCTGCTGAAAGTATAAATGGACGAACTACGTGAACAATTGTGAACTTACTATGTGAGAAATTGTGAACGTGGTTCACGATTATATGAGGAATGATGAGCATGGAATATATTGTGCCCGATGATACATGAAACATACTGCGAACGTGATGCTAGGACATATCATGAACATATGCTGACTAAGGAACGAATGACAAACGATATGGCCTGAGACGTGAAACGTCTGCCTGGGTATGGAGAAGCTCTGCTAACTTAAGTCTGGTTTCTCAAGCTTTCTGTATCCGTATTCGGTAATAAACCGTGAAACGTGTATTGTGAAATGGCACACGGACTTGAACGTGAAAAATGTTACCAACGCTAATGTGAGCTTAAATCATGAGATAGCACAAAGCATGAACTGAAACAGCATCATACTGTGAATGAGACTTAAATGTGAAAGTGAAAATAAATGTGAACGTAAATGTGAACGTACACGTGATTGTGAACATGAACGTGAGCGCGATTCGCGAACGCTAATTTCGATCTGACAAGATTGTTGATGGAATACTTTGGAATCATACGACCTATTGCTGAATTTCCTGCAGCATGTCAGTGTCCTATCTTGAACCTGAGGTATGACAGGCATCCAGATATGAACATAGTTGCATCAATTATGTTATACTGATTCTATCAAAATTCTGCCTGGGATTACGGTACCTTCTGGTGGAATCTGAGTGATTAGTCATGAAAGAATTTTGAGTCTGGGTAAAATAGATCTCTCGTAGCATAGGATCTTATGGAATACAAAATTTTAGTGTAGGTCCTCTCCTTTATGCGAAAGCTTAGCCATAGAAAGCTAATCAAGAGAACTTCCAGCAATTTCTGCGGTAGTAGCCAACTGAATTCTAGAAATTTTGTACTTCGTTCACCGGCGTCGGTCGTGACCATCTGGTGATGGCCTTCACCTTTGCAGGATTGTCTGAAATCCCTTTCTGCTGAAATAGTGTGGTCTAGAAAGGCCACCTTATTCTACTGGGATTCATATCTAGAAAGCTGCATATATAATTTTTCTCCTATCGTAGAATCTATACAACTGTGAGAAGATGATTATCTTGTACCTCTCTAGAATTTAGAAGATCAAAATGTTATCAAAGCACATACTGACGGTTTTGTCTGCGAAGTCATAAAAAAATTTATTCATAAATTTCATGCTATAGCTGGAGCATTAGGGAGCTCAGAAGTATAATTCCAAATTTTTAGAGACTGTGACGTATTCAACAGAAACCTGAAAACATCATGTTCTTCTCTCACCACTGATGGTAGCATGATCGGAAATTTTTCAGGAAAATGTTTAAGACCTCGTAGCAGATCAGATAAACCTGTTATTTATGGAATGAACATTGATTAAGAATGATGATCTTGTAAAAAAAATTCAGTGGTCGATGCATGATCTCATGATACCGACCTCCTCCCTGACAGACAGAAACGGTGCACTTCCTGGTGGTGCGCCAGGGCGAATAAAGCCTCATTCCGGTAATTCTTGCAGCAACTACTACAACCCTTTTAACTTAGATGCAACTCTGGACTAAAGAGTTTTGGAAACAGACACTATTCTTGAGACAAGCTCGATGTTAAATTATGTCTCGTAGTTAGAAAGGAATTTCTGGAATGGCATCTGGAAATTTTTGTATAATCTGCTGATCATGGATTCGAGGAATTTTAGAAGTGAATTTATAACTGGTAGCTAAAAGTCTTCGTAGTTATGGACTGATAAGTCACGCGCTTGTAAGGCAGAAATAATTTGTACTGATTTTTCTGACAGAAAGTATAATGAATATATTTTGGATTTAGTAAGACGGATCTCGTCATTAACTGAAATTAAGGCTTTAATAAATATGGTGATACTGTTGAGTCCTTTCTGGCTGAGAGGTAGGGGACTACCTGATTTAAGATAAAGCTGACATAGGAATACGTAAAGTGAACATGGCGACTTTTCACTGAATGTGTTCGTCTGTAACCTCACAGAATGAATACTTGTTTGTTAAATCTGAAAAAAAAACATTCTAGTGGTGGTGACTGAATTTTAAATGATTTGATTTTGTAAGTGGCATAATAGAATGGGTATACCCCTTTCTGAAAGGTACCCTGAATTACTGAGGGTCTCTCTTGGAAACATACTAGAGTTAAGAGTTCTGACTCGTACTCTGAGAAGATATTCGTATGACGTGTATCATGATTGGTGTCCTAGTGTCTTCTGAAACGATACTTGAGAATTGTGTCTTGACTGTTGTCTGGACATGTATTTTAATGGATGAACCTGGACAAGGCGGAAAAATTTTGGTAACTGCTAGGATTGGCGGACCGGTTAGACTACTGACCTCTTGTATTTCTGGTCACGTCTGTTCTGGAATTCCGATGGTACAGACTGATTAATTATAAGCACGCTGGTTGTCACTACTACTTTTTCTGTCAGTTTCCTTACGGTCGTTATCATGACCGTGATTCATGTAATTATTTCTACTGAGTGGCCGACTGGTTACCGGTTCCCACTCTTCTGACAAAAAGATTAGCTGAGTGAAGTGTGACATCTAACTAGGGAAGTAAAAGCATGGAATAGGATGGTAGTGTCTGATGGTTGAAATTTATTCTTGTCAGAAATTTCAAATTTATAGTTTTCGTCCTTGTTCTGCAGAGTCTTCATTGTATAAACAGCATCAGCATCTTGAGAAATCTCCAAGTATCAACATTTGTGAGGTCTTCAATATGTTAGCAGCATCAGCATCTGGTAAAATCTTCAATTCACAAGCAACATCAGCACCTGGTAGAGTATCGACAAGTGGAAACGCCTGAGATGATTGAGGATCGATTAGCAATATCCATGGCGTAGGGTACCTGGAGTACACCTGGACTACTGTACATGAAGTACAAAATGAATACTACACATGGAGCATATCCGGGACACTGTACGTGGAGTACATATGAAATATTGTACATGGAGTATACTGAGACACTGTACATGGGGTACATATGGAATGATGTACACAACACTGGTGGGAATTTCTTGAGATGATCGATACTGGTGTCAACCGTCTGACATGGTCAACGAAGATAATTTGATTTAATCAGTAGTAAACTGAACTGAAATGAGCAACATGATAGCCTGGTAATTCCTGTGTAAACTTAATGCTGGTTGTATAGAGGTTCAAGAATATGCTTAAACGGAATTTCAACAATGGTTAGCATACAGACATGACTGATGAAGACCAAACATGATTTATCATGAAATAGGATTTTACTATAATCCTTAGCATGAAACATTATCACTCTGCTGAAAACATAATCCTTGGAAGGAAACATGAAACTGAATCCGCCTGAAGGCGACATCAACTTGAGATTGTGCGAACTGGATTGTTATAAAGACTATAAAAGTATGATCAACTGCGTTTTAACATCAACTGATGTGGATGGCTATGGTTCAATCCACATAATTCAAGGAACAAAACATATGACTAAGTATGGGTGATTCTGGTTCGATCCATGCTTGTCAAAATTTTCTAAGAAATGTCATGTATAGAAATTTATAATCTGGGACTAAATATGGTTGGCTGTAGTCCATTCCATTCTTGTCCAAATTTATGAAATGTCTTAATATGACAAAGGTGAACAACTATGATCGGTTCACAAAACAACCTTCGACTGAATAACATGAAATTTGACCTGAACAATGGTGAACGTTTATGGCTGGTTCACCAAGTAATACTTGACTGATAACATGAATCTGACATGAGTAAGGATGAACACTTGGGCCAGTTCATCAATACAAGATCTGAACGGGCAAGGGTGAATTCCTATGGGTCGGTTCACCAAAACAAAATTCGCAGAAAAGCACACGCGACTAAATATGGCCAGTCTTGTACCAACCTTTCACTTAGTCAAAAACTTTAAGAAAACTGACTGATAATTGAAGAAAACTGACTAATAAATGCATGAGAAACATGAAAGATAACAACGCCAAAAATCTGGGAAGTTCCTGGTGACTACCCACTAGTCACAAGTCAAGTTTTAGAGCCTACAGGTCGAACCTTGCGCTCTGATACCATAATTGTAACCCCCCACTTGGATAAGTGGACCGTTACGTGTATTTATGGCGTGTCATCAAAGCATAAGGTAAATGTCCTAAAACATTAAATGACCATAACGAAATTACCAGAATCAAACATCGGTAATCCAAACATAAGCCCAAAACAT
This sequence comes from Glebionis coronaria, assembly GCA_025667525.1. Classification (NCBI taxonomy): domain Eukaryota; kingdom Viridiplantae; phylum Streptophyta; class Magnoliopsida; order Asterales; family Asteraceae; genus Glebionis; species Glebionis coronaria. The sequence continues at coordinate 98,993 of JANFOE010001277.1, read as the reverse complement.
GAAAAATAAAATACTAAAGGAAAGGACTAAACAATGTCCAAATAAGCAGAATAATGTAAGTACATGAAGTAAGAAGTCTGGATAGCTTCCATCCAAATGCACATGCTCTCAGATTCCTAAGGGCGTCCTGGTGTACCAGCCGTTAGATCATGAATGAGGACTACGGCTAAGCATAACGCTCAGTGAACGGATATAAAGTATGATAAGGAATTACTGAAATGAAACAGATGATGAAATACTGGAGCTGTATGTCTGATAAGTAAAGTGACAGCGGAAATCTGTGTATAATCTGTAAAGTCTAATTTATAGATAATAAAGCTGAACTGTTATCTGTTAAATCTGAAAACATGCATTTACCGTATTTTAATTGCCAGAGCTTATATAGGTCATGTGCTGTAACAACGGTGCATGAATAACTGGAGGGGTGACCTCGTCATGCTGTAGAGGGGTGACCTCTAAATACTGTGCTGGGTGGAGGGATCAGCTCCAATGTGAAGGATGTAGAGCACACACCACATTCACCCTGATAACTTGTAAACTGATAAGCCTAGGATGCATCCATACGCCCCACTAAACATACATATAAAAATGGCCAAACTGAACATGAGTGGGACGATGCAGGATATCACTCTCCTGCATGTGAGTCACGACACCGGTGCCTCTAGTGCCATGGTTACGGTACCTCCGTAACTAGTACATAAACTGGTCATGCTTGTATATAATGCTCAGGAAATTTATTTAGTTATTAACATGATTACTGATAAGCTTAAACATATATGGGGAAAAACATTTGGCTGAAGACGGGGAATCCTAATCATGCATAAAAAGGAAGTCCTTACTGAACGGACGAAAAATCCGTACCTCGTGTCCATAACGAAGTAAGAACGAAACTTGAAAGATCTACTCCGACTTCACGAATACTACATAAATAACGGACGCGAAAATAAGTTGACTGATGCTTATTTATTTTACTGATCTTAACTGTTTTCGTGATTTACTTTATTCTTGAAATATTGTAAATATATAAACTGATAAATCTAAGTATTAATATTTCTCTGATTAATGTATTCATGTTCTATAATTAGTTTCGGCATAACACGTATTCTGACCTTATAATATTACTATATTCGGTAACCTACTAAAAATAAAAAGTTTCCTAATTTAGAAAGTTTCTAAAATAATTAAACCCATTTAATAAAATTATACCCTTTTTAAATTTATATAAAACTAGTTTAGTATAAATAAATTAATTTACCACGTAACTCATTTAAAATATTTATTTATTAAATAAGGTATAATTAAGTCATCGTTTTAATCAATTTAATTATAGTCCCGAGCCTACCGAGATACCCTCCTTTCTCGGTCGCACTAAAACAATCAATATATATATTTAAATCTGCCTACCAGATTTAGCGACAGTAAAATCTGTCCTTAAAAGTGTGACTAAAAGCTGAGTTTAAAAACTGTCAACAAAACTGTCATCAAAATCTACGACAGAAATTAGCGTCGCTAATCTGTCGCTAATTTCATTAAAAAGATACAAACGAACCCCCCTGCTATTTACTGTATTCCCACCGAGCCTTGTTTTAATATATTCCCACTGTTTGTTATAGTTTATTCCCACTGTTTTTTTTACTGTTTACAACACCAAACGCACCCTTACAATTCATTTAACCCAAACGCCCATGCTGATTATATTTTTTTTTCTACTGATATTAAATCCAAACACCCTATGTTTGTTCCAAAGCTGTGGTCGGTTAGAGAATCACCACCGAGACCTTGCTGTGGTCTCGGCTGGGTCGAACAACAACACACCGAGAGCTCTAGTCTCTCGGTTTTCATGATTCAGCAAACCCCAACATCAAGATGTTAATTAATTAAAACCCCTTCATTCTTGATTATATATATTCTGGATTCGTGATCAAAAGAAAAAAGAGGAATAAAGGATTACCAATATGTCGTGATGAGAAATCAAAAACCAAAACGTTGAAATCGATGTGAGAACAAAACCCGCCTCCTCTTTCTCCTTTTTTTTTGTCGGCGGTTTCCATCTCCCAACCCTAATACTTCTTTTTTTTTTGTTCGCTGTTGTGAAAAAAAAATGTGTGTCCCGTTGTTTTTCTTTCTAGCAAAAAGGTCGGGCCTAAAGGCCCATATTTCTTTCTTATTCTAAAAAACGCAGCCCTTATGTAATATAAATATGTTTCCTTTTTATTTATTTTTTTTTGACTTAATTCGCGTGACGTAATTCTAGCTCGTGCCCGTATTTTAAATTTTCAGAAACGTAAAACTCTGTTCTGTAAATAAATAATACATACGTAATACGTTCGTAGTGTTCTTTTGAATTTTAATAATTATTTTCTGAATAATTATCTTTTGTAATATTTAAATAAAACTGAGTGCGTAATTACTGTTAACGTTTACTTATTTCTTATATATAGTTCATAATAAAGTCGAGGCTGCGTATTTAATATTGGTAACTTTTAAACTACGGGTTTTACATTTATGATCCTAAAAGTTATTTTTTAATAATGAAAGCAATACATTATGTCTTTGTAAAATAAAGTGTCAAAAGTTGAATAAAAGTGTAGTTAGTAGCTTTATTTTATCATTGCGTGAGGACACGGAAATTTCTTAGCAAGGGGAGTTTGATACGAGTGTAATTACTCATATCATTTATATCACAAAACGGACTAAAAATGCATAACTTGTATGAATATTGTATTGTATATGCTTGTTTTGTTCATTTCATGTGTGTAGGTACCAAGTTCACATAACCGGCAAAACCGACATGAGATTGAAGAAGTTATCAAAAGCCAAAATTTGGGATCGTTTTTATTTGAGGATTCAATATTTTTGGCCAAGCGGGTCCCGCATGTGCTTAATGGGCCTGAAAGCCCATTTATTGAAGTTGGATACTTATTTTGGATAAACAATAAAAAGGCCCAAATAAAAGTCCAATATCAAAATAATGAGACAGATGGAAGTATATATACAAATTTTGGGTCATAAGCCCAAATCATGAAGAAAGAAACGAAGGAAGATTGGTTTGGTCAAGAGTCCATCAAAGCCCATGTAAACAAAGATGAGACGGTGGATAAAGTTTATATAACTTTCCTTGGTCAAAGCAATCAGTCAAAACAAGAAAATAAAGAATAAAGAATAAAAAGTCGAGAAAGAGAAAAGAGGGAAGAACAAAGATATGCAGCTATGAACCCTAGAAATTAGGGGTTTTCAATTTAGCCAGCAATTGAAGCACACACGTTTGATTAAGAAAATAAAGGAAGAAAGGGGTGCGTGTGATTCACGAGATACCAAGTACCAAGTGCCAGCCTGGCACTTGGTTGCGTCACATCTTCACCCTGATTGGTCCAAGACCTGCCAATCTGACAAGAGCCAATCAAATCGTGCCATATCCGCTCCAAACTAGCACAACTTTGGCCACGTTGGCGATCCATGGCACAAGTTTGATCTATTAGCCGTAGGATCATAACAAGGATGAAAGAGAGGATCAAGATGCTGATTTAAGGGTCAAGAATCAAGCCACTCATCACCAACAACCTCACCCCACACCTCTCGTTCAACTATAAAACCCCCCTCATTTCTGTAATTTTTCATCCCTTTTTTTACTTACTGTTAATGTTAATTTTTAGATAGAAATTGTATTTTTCCTTTTCTAAAATATTGTAATGTTCGATTTGAATTAATAAAAGTTTATTTTCAGTCTCATTATCTTTTTATCTCGCGTTTGTTATTTTGTTAAAATAAATGCAATTTAAATCTATAATAAGCTAATGTTATAATGAAGTGTTGTTTGAATAAGCTCAAACCATAGCTTATTTGATCGATTTAAGTTAGATTAGGGATATACGTTTATCCCCACTGGATAGACGTTTTAAAAAATAAGCTGCTGGTTAGTGATGGTTAATGGTAGAAGGAAGGTTTAATGGTGGTTTGATTATTTGGAGTCGAAATTAGATAAGGTAGCTAAGCTCTCACCTTCATCGTCAAAGGATTCATTAATTTATTATGGTTAAGCTCGATTTAATTTTTCTGCATTTTCTTAGTGTAAAATCATTGGCTTATTGTTGTGTATCTTATGTGTTTGAATCTACTTTTAACCTTAGTTTTGCTTAATAATGTGGTAGCTTTATTTTGATTTAGTTTATGATATAGATCAGAAATGTTTTTGATCTGATATTGTTGGATTGTGTACACGTATAAGCTGTTATTGTATTTGATTGTTGCTGCATCATATGATTAAGTGGAACCGTAATGTGGATTTTTGATTGTTCTTGGATAAGCAGCTGGCTATTAATTTACTGAGTTGTAGGTCATTACCTGTTAACATGTTTCTTGGCTGTTCGTTTTAAGGGTGTTCGTTTGAATATTAGAGTATTGCTGTGTATTTTAGATGTTCGAATCTGCATATAATCTTTGTTTATTTAAGGATGTTTTGAGCTGTGATATTACTTAAACATTCGCGATTGCTATTTTTCGAGTTGCTTTGTGTTTCCTGAAATCTGCTACTTTACATAGCTTGTGTATGCTGCCATGTTTTTATCTGTGCATTATGCTAGAAATTGTTGGTAATTTTGATGTTGCAGCTGTATAAATTGAATAATTCTTTTAATTTGTGTTATTAATCCCATTTTGCTGTATTAGCTAGTTGTAGTGTTTTGTTTAGATATTCTTGCTATAAATCTGATTATCAGTCATGTGTTGGATTTGGTTTTGGTTTGATATAGTTTTATTGAATTGCTTTGATTTTATTAGCTTTAATATGTTTCTTGTATTGTTTTTACTAATTTGAGGAATTTGAATGATATTTTGAGGTTTTAATTATTATTTCTTAATTACTGTTGAACTCATTTGATACCCATATTTGTGCTCATTTGATACTCATTTGATTTCTGTTGTTTTGAATTGATTTACTCGTTTGATTTAGGAGTTTGTGTTTGAATATATGTGTTTATAGACTGTCTGCTGAATTTGGGAACTTTGGTTAAAAATCTGTATTCCAAAAATAATTGTCAAAAGTTATGTCTTCAGCAGGTCTCGAAATCAAGACCTGCACTTCAAAGGCCCAATGCCTCAACCAATTGATCTAGTTAACTGTTTTGTTATATCATTGCACTAAGAGGTTAATATAAGTTGTTATATACTTTCATAAACATTACTAAATGTTTGTCATCCCTTTTCTAGTTTTAAAGTTTAAGAATTATATAATTGCTTTTAATAATAATTGTTTATCTAAATTTGGTAAAAAAAAATTATTAGTTTAAATAAAATATAAAAAAATATATATTTAGATTTAAATTTCGTCTTGTAGCTTAAATTTTAGCGGTTCATGCACTTTTATTTAATACGTAGGATTTTTAGTAAAAAACCGAAACCAATTCAAATAAATTGTTCAAATCAAAACGAAAGTCTCAAATTTACAATTTCTTCGTGTATAACGAACCGGGATCACTCTCGTGTTTAATTAATCCGTCTTTAGCGAATGTTTAGACTATTACTTTTTCTTAAAGGTAATTTTCTTAATTTTCTCTATAACGTATTACATTAAAATAAACCGTCACGTTCCCCACACATCAGGGAGGATTGTTGGGAATTATTGTTAAAGTACCAAGTACCCCCAGTATGTGTACCAAGTACCGTTAGAGTTAGCAAGTACTATTAGTAGTAATGCGGTACATGTAAGTACCGTTGGTTGTAATGTTAAGTACTGCTAGTATGATAAGGACTGATATATCTTAGGTAAAGATATGTTATAAGTTATAATACAAGTATATCATGTTTGATATACGTATCCTAATAGAATATTCTAGAGTTCATGATGGTATAAAAGAAACATAGGATCTTTGAGTTTATTATACCTCAACACAGTTTTATGATTAACAAAGAATCGAATAGTTAGTAGAATCCTTGTTCTTCTTAAGCTTTGATAAGTTAAATTTCGAATCTTGGTTCATTAAGAGTCTCTCCCGTGCTCTAGTTTGTTTACAAGCTATAAGTACAATCCTTAACAGGATCACGATATATTCATCGGGATCAACATATTACATATTTCTTTAATTGGTATTAGAGCCATGGGATGAAAGCTTTTGCTTGTGTGTTTGTAGTTGTGTTCGTGCTATATATTTATACATAGGCTCGGATCAATTTTTTTGTGTGTTTTTATTGCTTCAAACTTGATACCAATCATATACTAACCTTTAGTATTGATTTGGTTGTCATCTTATAGCTAAAAACACAAAAATTTTACTTGTTTGGTTTGATTTTTTGGTGAAAAGTTCTTTAAGAAAGTACAAAACTTGATTTAAATTTTTCGTAAAAAAATTTGCATTTTTATTGTTCTTTGGAGGTTATAATACTTGGAAGTACAATTCGTTTCGTTGGAAAAGTTCAAAATGCGTGTCTTTAAGAAATTTGAATTTTTTGGTGTTATTTCGCTCTTGCTTAAAACCCTATTCTACCAGAATAACTTTTTTTTATTTCAATATTTCAGTAATCCTAAAGTACTGAGATAAGTGGCTGAACCGGGACAATTGTCTTGCACAATACCGAGATCACTCTTTTGCTCAAAGACCGAGATATCGTTTGCATAAACACCGAGATAACCTCTTGTAGAACAAGGATAAACCTTTTCCTAAATACCGAGATAAGCTTCTTGTTGAACCGGGATAAGTTAGCTTTAAAGACCGGGATATCGAGTTTGCTTCATACTGAAATAACCCAAGCACCAAATTCCGGGATAAAAGTGTGTCGAATACTGAGATATCACATCTCCAATACCGGGATAAAGTGTTCATAACCGAGATAACTAAATCACAAAAACCAAGATAAAACACTTAGAATATTTTTGAAATTTCAATTTTTTTGGAATTTAGGAAAATTAAGTTTCATTCAATTTAGTTTTATCTCAGGACTATATTATAGGACTTTTAACCTTCAATCCACATCACTAAATAAGGTATTAAGATTTTTTACGGTTTTTCGTTGGTTTGTAAAATCCCGTGAATTTAATTTTTCGGTTTTTCGAAGAATTGTAAAATCCCATATTCTTCTATTAACAACAAACAAATCTACTTTCTTTCATCGTTCGATCAACTTTGTAATCCGTAATTAACGCCATGGAGTTCACTACTCTTACGGACAAATTCATATTGTCGGGTACGGATAATCGTCCTCTGATGTTGGTAAAAGAGATGTACGAAGCATGGACGTCGAGAATGGAACTCTACATGATGAATTGCGAGAACGGACGTATGATTCTAGAATCGGTGAAATCTGGACCATTAGTTTATGGTACGTCACGGGGGATTATTGTGACTCACGACCGTACATTCAAAGATTTGACTACAGAGGATAAGATACTAGCAGACTGTAACGTTAAGGCTACCAACATCATTCTCTAAGGTCTTCCACCAGATGTTTACAAACTCGTTAGTCATCATCGTGTAGCAAAAGATTTATGGGAGAGAATTCGCATTATGATGCAAGGCACCTCCTTAACACAACAAGAATGAGAGTGTAAGCTATATGACTCGTTTGATAAGTTTGCATATGTTCTAGGGGAGTCTCTTCATTAACTACTTGAGATTTACATTATTGATTAATGAGCTTAATATTTTCGTCATGAAGATACTTGAGTTTCAGCTTAACACCAAATATCTAAACACTGTCCCTCACGAATGAATCAATTTTGTAACGGACGTCAAGTTGGTAAAATATTTGCATACAACCAACGTGGATCAACTTCAAGCTTATTTACACCAACACGAACGCCATGTGCATGAGATTCATTTGTCTAAACCACAAGTTCATGATCCACTTGCTCTGATTTCTTCCAACCAAATGACTCCTTATCAAAGCTCGACATATCCTTATCAACAAAAGTCATATCAGCATCAACCACATTACACATATCAGCAGCAACCACAACAATCATATCAACCACAGATAGTGCCATAGCAATCATTTCAAAAACCAATTGTGCCACAACAGACTTATACTCAGTAACTCGCTCATCAAGCATCATCATCTTCATTAGTCACATATGGACCGAGGGAAGTATCTCAGTATACTTATTCTAATCCAGTTAGTTCTCCTCAAATGGGTTCTTCTCCTCAACAAGGTTATTTTCCAATGGAAATTCCACAAGCACAATCTTTCTACTCCAATGAATTTCCATATGTTCAAATACAGTGTTCAAACAATCTGATAATCCCATTGATACTTTAAACCATCTCATGGTCTACTTATCAAAGCTCGTTGCTAGTAGAGGATTTCCACCCACAAACAATCAACTCCGCACATCTTCGAATCCTCGACAACAAGCTACAATTCAAGATGGTCAAGTGACGGTGCAATCAATTCAGGGAAGGAATAGTTCATTTGTAACGAATACAAGGACAACCAATGCTACGACAACTGGAAGTTAAATTGGTCCTCAAAAGGTTGTGATGTGCTGCGTAATTGCAGAGGAAAAGGTTGTGACAATGCTATATTTACTTGGGTTTAAAACTAACCTCACCCATCATTATAAATATTAGATTATACTAGAAAAAACGCTTAAGAAGATACTAAAACATTAGTCCATTCTGGACGGATACGGGTAGTACCCGTGAGTCGGACTATCTAGCCCGACTAGTTACTATACGTCATCATGTCCCCCAGTCTAGTGGTCGCAGGTGCTAACCGCGGCTACTAGACTATGAATCTCTAAGGCCCCTTCGCTGACATCCCATAAAAAGAAATTGTACAACGCACATGAAATGAGTTTTAAACATGCACCCACGTCAGACTCCACTAGGACTACCTTACTTTGGGAACCGGGAAAGGCATTAACCACGTCAGAAGGGCCAACTAACCAACACCGTAGGATGAACCAATCCATTGGACACACGTCGTGTTATCCACCAATAGTTAATTAGGTAAGCAATGGGTAGAAGTGGAATAAATCTGAGCGGTCCTTACTGTCAATCTGACAAATCGGCCATTTTACATAAAACGATAAGAGGAAACAATTCGAAGCGAAAAGTCTAGAAAAATCGTCAGCTCTTAAAAGTTCCAGGTTTCACCACCATCAGTCTGTTAGGTTCACGTCAATCAGTGTATTTTCTGAAAGTTCGCGCAATAATTCGTGAATTAAATGAAGCTTAAATAAGCACTCGCCAAACGTTGTAATGATAATGATAACTAGGTAAAAGAACGATTAACTCGTACGGGCGTATCATGAGTCAAAAGAAAATACCCTCCCAAAACTGGAGTACTAAATCAATACCATAAATATACAGGGTCATGTCGAATATTCTTAAGCCCACTCATTTATAAACTCATATTTGCATACAGAAGCGTCCTAATCTATGCAAATATGTCATTATAAACTTATGGTTCGGTGATTTATGATTTCTTTATTCAAATGCAAAAGCGTCCTAATCCATTTCAATAAATACTTCATAAATCATCCTACTCAAGTGTCACCGGCAAAATCCCCAATTCATAATCGTTTTATTCTCTAAACGATAATATCCAAAATTACCAAAAGCAAGGCGCATGAGTTGCAAATAAGGCGTCTTTCATAAGTAGACGTTTCGAGAGTACCGGATCAAAGAACATAAGTGTCGATGGGCGATAGAGCGATTGTAGACGTATATCAAGCCAAGAAGCTCACGGTTATAAGTAGGATAATTATATAGTACTCGGTTCTAAATAAGCAATTATCCAATCACACAAAACCTTACCATCCTCGAGGAAGACTCATCAAACATCAAGCTGAGTAATAACTTATCATAACCCAACCTTGAAACGCACTCACAAAGAATGGCCCCAGGTTTTGTTATGAATTATTACACATCTCAACCTTTCAATAACTCAGCTCGACTCTGAAAATACAGCACATTCCACATTAACACGTAAGACTACGAGTCTTACCCACCCTCGAGATAATTCATCAAAAATCATAGGCTGTGTAACGTCCCATACTTAACTTCATCTCGCACTCAATCAAACATGAGGCCCACTGAGGCATAGTTAAGTATTGTTACACCTCTCAACCTTTTTGAATAAATTAGCTCGAACCTGGGGATTACTCATGACCAATCGTCAACTAAAAATCATATAACGTATCTAAGTTTTGTTATAAACAGATACGCGGGACCATTGTGTAACTCACAATGCCCAATGAATGTTCTAACGTTCATATATAAAAGCATATTATATGTCTAAGCGCACTAATCAAGCAATCGAACTCACGTAAACAAGTAATCACATGGTAGACAACAAAGCAATAACAAACATGTATTGCAAGTACTCATATAGCAGCGGAATAAGTATGATGTGATGAGTGTTACTACTAAATAAAACTGAGAGCCGGTTATAGTCTAGAGTTACTAATGCAACCTAGTTCTCTATAACCAAGGCTCTGATACCAATCTGTCACACCCCCAAATTCACTGCAGCGGAAGACTTGCTTTGGGGACTTGTGACTTCATGAGTATTCGAGAGCTTGATCCGAGAACGACCTCTACATGCCAAAAACCACAAAGAAGACTCCAAATAATCCACATAGTCAAGTACCTGAAATACATGCTTAAAAATGTCAACATGAAGTTGGTGAGTTCATAAGTTTGTTTTAAAACGTTTATGAAAAATTAGAGTTTTACCGACCACTGCACCTTGCAGTAAAATGTAAGAGTTTAAAAATCACAGTTTCTGTTAAATAAACTTTCTTTGATAATTTCAAAGTTTATTAATAACAACAAAGTTTATTGATAAAACAGAGTTTACTGATAAAAGCAGAGTTTACTGATAAAAGCAGAGTTTACTGATAGTAAATATAGCTTACTGATAACAACAGAGTTTTCTGGGAATTAATAGAGTTTTCTGATAAAACAGAGTTCACAGATTATAGTTAGCGTATTCTGATAAAAACAAAGCTCACTGATGAATAATAAAGTTTTCCAATAGAATAAAATTGTTTAATGAACCACAAGATTTTCCAACCACTTAGTGACAATATAACAAATACAAAGTCACTAAATAAAATAAGGCATTTATTATTGTCTAAGCTCATGACACCGAAGCGTTAACAACACCGGTAGTATAATCACATAATGCAGCCCCTACGGATGCCTAACCCACGACATCCGTCCACAGACTCAAATGAAACTGTGCCCGCTTGTCCTCTGTTGGACCAAGCCGGACAGGGGCGTCAACCCCGATAGATCTATCCATAACATTCGCGCTTTCGACCGGTCATCCGGTCTGAAATTAACGGTTCATGATAATGGGCCAAAGTAATTGGGTTAAAGTGGGACTTAGATCAATACATAAAAGAGATATGCACTTGTGTTCATTCTTGCAACCATTGTCTCTACCCGAGAACCAATAAAGAGCAGTTAAAGTTTTGGGCTATGAAAATCACAATAGAAATTTTAGTATCAGCATTCATATGTATAACAATTAGAGGAGTTGACCACTCAGCACGTAACAATTAAACCAGTTTAAAGATAGTTTATGACCAACCAAGTAAGCTTAACATTAGCTTATGACAATCAAGTAATTTATAAACAGTTATAGACAACCAAACAAGTTTAATATCAGTTTCTGACAACCAAGCAAGTTTATAAGTAGTTTATGACCAAGCATGTACCTCCCCCAAAGAGCAAATATAAAACATTTATAACTCAATTCAAAGCAAGAAAAGGTGGGGTATGAACTCACCTCGACGATGTAGCGCGAACAATAATGATGCTAATAATACACTTCGCGCAAACGGAAATCGATACGGCCCGGTCATGGTGTTGTGGTTTAACTAATCCACTAATCCCAATAACTTAAAAATGTGAATTTGAGTTCCCGATAAAAGTGTACATCAACGTGACCCGTTGATAAAAACATTTAAGTTCCAAGTTATAATAGTTTGGTGGTTGGTTAAATAAATTAATTAAGCACGCACAAAGTATATAATGTATTCCTTACACATTATATGTAACCCGACGATTATATAATTCTTACGTTGAATTATATAATAGTGACAATAATTTTACAAAATAAACCAAAATATATTTATTTTGTAGTTACAATATAACGATCGTGATAAAAATAGTTAGACAACATAATTCGACGTTATAAGAAAATCATCACTAAATTAATAATTGTCACTTTTAGGTCAAAAGTATAACTCTCATTAGTTTATCAATACAATAAATTCCATTTATTTTATCGTTTACAAATATAATAGTATTTATTTATTCTATCGGTTTACGATTATAACACTATTTATTTATTTTATAGGTTTACAATTATAATAGTATTTATTTATTTTATCGGTTTACAAATTTATGGTTTACAAATAGAATAGTAGTTTGTTGTGAACAAAATGTAAAGCATTAAGCTTTATAGAAAATTTTGGCATGACCTATTCGTTTATACAACGTTTTCCATATTTATCAATTCTCAATTTTTCCCATTTTTCCAAACAATACACATTAACACAAATCACGTTTTAATATATCTCACTAAGCTAAATAGTCACGATAATTAAGTAAGACTAAACACCAACTATGTATTTTAAATTAAAAGTCAAACGCCCGATGTGAGCTATTTAAACACATATTTAAATGTATAATTATATTTATAGTTCTCGTAATAACGATAGTGTTCAACATATTTACTTAACCAATAAATATATATACTACCATTTTAATCCGCTTTAATACTTAATAAAATTAGATATGTTATTAGCCGATCCTAAACCACAACGAACCATGAATTTCAATAGTGCCCGGTACTCAACCCTTGCAATCCCGCGTCCAAGCGCACTCAAACTAATAAACAGCAACCAAACGCCCCTTTATACGTAACAGCAGTACCGAATGCCCTTTATACACCTGTCAGCAGACCCAAACACCCCCTTATAAGCCGTCTGCAGCCTCAAACACCCCCTATGACGTTTCTGCTGCACCAAACGCACCCTGTAGATTTTCTGCGGCACCAAACGAACTCCTGTTGCTGATAAACAGCGAACCCAAACCAAACGTGCCTTGCTGTGTTCCTTCCTGCCCGCACCAAACGCAACCTCAAGCTGATCCGAACGCACACTCGTGGGGTTAACGATAAAACTAAGACGCACCCCTTGCGTAAAAATCAGAACCAAAGACCCCCCCGCTGGTCTTTCTGCCAAAACAAACACCTCCCTACTGATCCACAACAATAAAACCTAGGGATGAGCACGGTACCGGTACCGTACCGAACCGGTACCGAATTGGTGGTACCGAATTTTTCCCGAACATAAATTAATAGTACCGGTACCGTATCGAACGGGATTCGGATATCGGTACCGGTACCGGTATCGGGAAATCGGGATTTTCCCGTTTTTTTTTCGGGAATTTCCCGATTTAGTACCGGTACCGTACCGAATTAGTGGTACCGAATTTTTTTTCACCTTATATAGTGGTACCGGTACCGTACCGAACGGGATTCGGGTACCGGGAATCGGTACGGTTCCGGTACGGTTCCGGTTCGGTTTCGGGATTCGGGTCCAAATGCTCATCCCTAATAAAACCACAGTAATCCATATCAATAAAACTGCCACTCCTGCTGGTACTGCGGTAGCCTAAAACACGCGTACAAACACCCTTTACGCCTGTCTGCAGTCCCAAACGCACCCTAAACGCCTGCTGTTAACCCCTAGACAGCCCCTTAACACGTGCTTCCAGTCTTAAACGCTCACGTATCACTTGCTGTGGCTTTTACAGCAGATCCAAACACCCTTGTGGTGTTTTAACCCGAACCAACATCATCCTCTGCTGCTAATTCGTTAAGCCAAACGCTCCTGCTGGTGGTGACGGGACGGCAGTGGCTGAACGACGGCAACAACCGTCAGACCTGGTGTTTCAAACATATGGCGACTGCAGCACAACCAGAGTTAATGGCGATGGGGGCTGATGGTTGATGGTGATGATGATAGCGGCCAAACATGGCTGACAACAACGACGACTAGTGGTGGTGGTTTAGGTGGTGATGTTGTGATGGTTTACGGTGGGGACAAGAAATAAACAACCAAACAAACGCCTACTTCGAGGCTGATGATTTTCGAAACCAACACCCTTATGGGTGGTCGAACAGCAAATCAAGGTGGTGATATGGTGACGTGGTGATGGTGGTGACGGCTTCATATAGTCGCAACAAACACCCTCTGATTCTAAGCAAAGCCAATCACCCCTGGTGGCAGCCGATGGTGATTCGACGAGGAGACCACGGCTGGTGGTCGGGATGTAGGGTTTTTGAGAAATAATCAATAGATAAATCAATCTATTAGCTGATGGTGGCGGCTATCAAATGGTGGTGGTTGTGGCGTCGATAGGTAGGAATCAGTTGGTGACGGGATAAAATGGTGGATGTAATATATCGAATAGATCGGACAATTTTAGTATCGGGAGTGATATTATTGAGTGGCCAGAAAATATTGTCGGAATAGGTCACCGGAAAAGTGACGGCTGAAAAGAAGAGAGGAGTGTGTGTGTGTGTTTTTCTATTTAGGGTTAGGGTTTTAATAAATGAAAGGAAACCCTAATTTTTCAATATATAGGTGCTCCTCAAAACTTGTAAAAACATAATGAAATGTTCCTAATAATGCAGGGACTAAAATGAAAATCTCTTATATCTTTTGTAAATAAATGGTTCGGGACTCGTTAGCATTTGATAAAATTTAATTTGATTTACGAGATTTGCGTCGTTGGTTTTAAAATAGTTTTTCCAATAAAGTGGTGTATTTACTCGACCAATTTCTCGTAATCGTTTACATCTTTATTTAAAATAGTTATTATTTATCGGTTAACTCGAATAGTTGCGTTCAAAGAAAAAAATAATAGTTCAACTCGAATGCTCTCGTTTTCAACGTACATTATTAAAACTAAACGAGAAGTATCAGATAACTTAATAAACCTTTTATCGAATATTTCTGAATAATTAAATATAAATTTAATTTGTATCGCGTCAGTTCTCAGATTTTGCGTAGTCTTTCAAAGTATGTAAAATAAACTCCCGTTTACGAATCAAATAACTTTGATATCTCTCGAAAAAGAATTTCGATTAATAAATAATATAATTTATTATTATTTAAAGTCTAGAAAATTCCCGGTTGCCACAGTACATCCGTGTTATTTGGAGTTCGTCCTCGAACTCAATCATTGTTACCTAATTAAAAGTGTAGAGAAAGGGATTTTGAGGTTCTACCCTAGTGTTATATCGAATATGCTTTGATCTGCTCACAGATAATTCTGTCCGAACTTTTGAAATCGTGTTATCCACCAATAGTTAATTAGGTAAGCAATGGGTAGAAGTGGAATAAATCTGAGCGGTCCTTACTGTCAATCTGACAAATCGGCCATTTTACATAAAACGATAAGAGGAAACAATTCGAAGCGAAAAGTCTAGAAAAATCGTCAGCTCTTAAAAGTTCCAGGTTTCACCACCATCAGTCTGTTAGGTTCACGTCAATCAGTGTATTTTCTGAAAGTTCGCGCAATAATTCGTGAATTAAATGAAGCTTAAATAAGCACTCGCCAAACGTTGTAATGATAATGATAACTAGGTAAAAGAACGATTAACTCGTACGGGCGTATCATGAGTCAAAAGAAAATACCCTCCCAAAACTGGAGTACTAAATCAATACCATAAATATACAGGGTCATGTCGAATATTCTTAAGCCCACTCATTTATAAACTCATATTTGCATACAGAAGCGTCCTAATCTATGCAAATATGTCATTATAAACTTATGGTTCGGTGATTTATGATTTCTTTATTCAAATGCAAAAGCGTCCTAATCCATTTCAATAAAGACTTCATAAATCATCCTACTCAAGTGTCACCGGCAAAATCCCCAATTCATAATCGTTTTATTCTCTAAACGATAATATCCAAAATTACCAAAAGCAAGGCGCATGAGTTGCAAATAAGGCGTCTTTCATAAGTAGACGTTTCGAGAGTACCGGATCAAAGAACATAAGTGTCGATGGGCGATAGAGCGATTGTAGACGTATATCAAGCCAAGAAGCTCACGGTTATAAGTAGGATAATTATATAGTACTCGGTTCTAAATAAGCAATTATCCAATCACACAAAACCTTACCATCCTCGAGGAAGACTCATCAAACATCAAGCTAAGTAATAACTTATCATAACCCAACCTTGAAACGCACTCACAAAGAATGGCCCCAGGTTTTGTTATGAATTATTACACATCTCAACCTTTCAATAACTCAGCTCGACTCTGATAATACAGCACATTCCACATTAACACGTAAGACTACGAGTCTTACCCACCCTCGAGATAATTCATCAAAAATCATAGGCTGTGTAACGTCCCATACTTAACTTCATCTCGCACTCAATCAAACATGAGGCCCACTGAGGCATAGTTAAGTATTGTTACACCTCTCAACCTTTTTGAATAAATTAGCTCGAACCTGGGGATTACTCACGACCAATCGTCAACTAAAAATCACATAACGTATCTAAGTTTTGTTATAAACAGATACGCGGGACCATTGTGTAACTCACAATGCCCAATGAATGTTCTAACGTTCATATATAAAAGCATATTATATGTCTAAGCGCACTAATCAAGCAATCGAACTCACGTAAACAAGTAATCACATGGTAGACAACAAAGCAATAACAAACATGTATTGCAAGTACTCATATAGCAGCGGAATAAGTATGATGTGATGAGTGTTACTACTAAATAAAACTGAGAGCCGGTTATAGTCTAGAGTTACTAATGCAACCTAGTTCTCTATAACCAAGGCTCTGATACCAATCTGTCACACCCCCAAATTCACTGCAGCGGAAGACTTGCTTTGGGGACTTGTGACTTCATGAGTATTCGAGAGCTTGATCCGAGAACGACCTCTACATGCCAAAAACCACAAAGAAGACTCCAAATAATCCACATAGTCAAGTACCTGAAATACATGCTTAAAAATGTCAACATGAAGTTGGTGAGTTCATAAGTTTGTTTTAAAACGTTTATGAAAAATTAGAGTTTTACCGACCACTGCACCTTGCAGTAAAATGTAAGAGTTTAAAAATCACAGTTTCTGTTAAATAAACTTTCTTTGATAATTTCAAAGTTTATTAATAACAACAAAGTTTATTGATAAAACAGAGTTTACTGATAAAAGCAGAGTTTACTGATAAAAGCAGAGTTTACTGATAGTAAATATAGCTTACTGATAACAACAGAGTTTTCTGGGAATTAATAGAGTTTTCTGATAAAACAGAGTTCACAGATTATAGTTAGCGTATTCTGATAAAAACAAAGCTCACTGATGAATAATAAAGTTTTCCAATAGAATAAAATTGTTTAATGAACCACAAGATTTTCCAACCACTTAGTGACAATATAACAAATACAAAGTCACTAAATAAAATAAGGCATTTATTATTGTCTAAGCTCATGACACCGAAGCGTTAACAACACCGGCAGTATAATCACATAATGCAGCCCCTACGGATGCCTAACCCACGACATCCGTCCACAGACTCAAATGAAACTGTGCCCGCTTGTCCTCTGTTGGACCAAGCCGGACAGGGGCGTCAACCCCGATAGATCTATCCATAACATTCGCGCTTTCGACCGGTCATCCGGTCTGAAATTAACGGTTCATGATAATGGGCCAAAGTAATTGGGTTAAAGTGGGACTTAGATCAATACATAAAAGAGATATGCACGTGTGTTCATTCTTGCAACCATTGTCTCTACCCGAGAACCAATAAAGAGCAGTTAAAGTTTTGGGCTATGAAAATCACAATAGAAATTTTAGTATCAGCATTCATATGTATAACAATTAGAGGAGTTGACCACTCAGCACATAACAATTAAACCAGTTTAAAGATAGTTTATGACCAACCAAGTAAGCTTAACATTAGCTTATGACAATCAAGTAATTTATAAACAGTTATAGACAACCAAACAAGTTTAATATCAGTTTCTGACAACCAAGCAAGTTTATAAGTAGTTTATGACCAAGCATGTACCTCCCCCAAAGAGCAAATATAAAACATTTATAACTCAATTCAAAGCAAGAAAAGGTGGGGTATGAACTCACCTCGACGATGTAGCGCGAACAATAATGATGCTAATAATACACTTCGCGCAAACGGAAATCGATACGGCCCGGTCATGGTGTTGTGGTTTAACTAATCCACTAATCCCAATAACTTAAAAATGTGAATTTGAGTTCCCGATAAAAGTGTACATCAACGTGACCCGTTGATAAAAACATTTAAGTTCCAAGTTATAATAGTTTGGTGGTTGGTTAAATAAATTAATTAAGCACGCACAAAGTATATAATGTATTCCTTACACATTATATGTAACCCGACGATTATATAATTCTTACGTTGAATTATATAATAGTGACAATAATTTTACAAAATAAACCAAAATATATTTATTTTGTAGTTACAATATAACGATCGTGATAAAAATAGTTAGACAACATAATTCGACGTTATAAGAAAATCATCACTAAATTAATAATTGTCACTTTTAGGTCAAAAGTATAACTCTCATTAGTTTATCAATACAATAAATTCCATTTATTTTATCGTTTACAAATATAATAGTATTTATTTATTCTATCGGTTTACGATTATAACACTATTTATTTATTTTATAGGTTTACAATTATAATAGTATTTATTTATTTTATCGGTTTACAAATTTATGGTTTACAAATAGAATAGTAGTTTGTTGTGAACAAAATGTAAAGCATTAAGCTTTATAGAAAATTTTGGCATGACCTGTTCGTTTATACAACGTTTTCCATATTTATCAATTCTCAATTTTTCCCATTTTTCCAAACAATACACATTAACACAAATCACGTTTTAATATATCTCACTAAGCTAAATAGTCACGATAATTAAGTAAGACTAAACACCAACTATGTATTTTAAATTAAAAGTCAAACGCCCGATGTGAGCTATTTAAACACATATTTAAATGTATAATTATATTTATAGTTCTCGTAATAACGATAGTGTTCAACATATTTACTTAACCAATAAATATATATACTACCATTTTAATCCGCTTTAATACTTAATAAAATTAGATATGTTATTAGCCGATCCTAAACCACAACGAACCATGAATTTCAATAGTGCCCGGTACTCAACCCTTGCAATCCCGCGTCCAAGCGCACTCAAACTAATAAACAGCAACCAAACGCCCCTTTATACGTAACAGCAGTACCGAATGCCCTTTATACACCTGTCAGCAGACCCAAACACCCCCTTATAAGCCGTCTGCAGCCTCAAACACCCCCTATGACGTTTCTGCTGCACCAAACGCACCCTGTAGATTTTCTGCGGCACCAAACGAACTCCTGTTGCTGATAAACAGCGAACCCAAACCAAACGTGCCTTGCTGTGTTCCTTCCTGCCCGCACCAAACGCAACCTCAAGCTGATCCGAACGCACACTCGTGGGGTTAACGATAAAACTAAGACGCACCCCTTGCGTAAAAATCAGAACCAAAGACCCCCCCGCTGGTCTTTCTGCCAAAACAAACACCTCCCTACTGATCCACAACAATAAAACCACAGTAATCCATATCAATAAAACTGCCACTCCTGCTGGTACTGCGGTAGCCTAAAACACGCGTACAAACACCCTTTACGCCTGTCTGCAGTCCCAAACGCACCCTAAACGCCTGCTGTTAACCCCTAGACAGCCCCTTAACACGTGCTGCCAGTCTTAAACGCTCACGTATCACTTGCTGTGGCTTTTACAGCAGATCCAAACACCCTTGTGGTGTTTTAACCCGAACCAACATCATCCTCTGCTGCTAATTCGTTAAGCCAAACGCTCCTGCTGGTGGTGACGGGACGGCAGTGGCTGAACGACGGCAACAACCGTCAGACCTGGTGTTTCAAACATATGGCGACTGCAGCACAACCAGAGTTAATGGCGATGGGGGCTGATGGTTGATGGTGATGATGATAGCGGCCAAACATGGCTGACAACAACGACGACTAGTGGTGGTGGTTTAGGTGGTGATGTTGTGATGGTTTACGGTGGGGACAAGAAATAAACAACCAAACAAACGCCTACTTCGAGGCTGATGATTTTCGAAACCAACACCCTTATGGGTGGTCGAACAGCAAATCAAGGTGGTGATATGGTGACGTGGTGATGGTGGTGACGGCTTCATATAGTCGCAACAAACACCCTCTGATTCTAAGCAAACCCAATCACCCCTGGTGGCAGCCGATGGTGATTCGACGAGGAGACCACGGCTGGTGGTCGGGATGTAGGGTTTTTGAGAAATAATCAATAGATAAATCAATCTATTAGCTGATGGTGGCGGCTATCAAATGGTGGTGGTTGTGGCGTCGATAGGTAGGAATCAGTTGGTGACGGGATAAAATGGTGGATGTAATATATCGAATAGATCGGACCATTTTAGTATCGGGAGTGATATTATTGAGTGGCCAGAAAATATTGTCGGAATAGGTCACCGGAAAAGTGACGGCTGAAAAGAAGAGAGGAGTGTGTGTGTGTGTTTTTCTATTTAGGGTTAGGGTTTTAATAAATGAAAGGAAACCCTAATTTTTCAATATATAGGTGCTCCTCAAAACTTGTAAAAACATAATGAAATGTTCCTAATAATGCAGGGACTAAAATGAAAATCTCTTATATCTTTTGTAAATAAATGGTTCGGGACTCGTTAGCATTTGATAAAATTTAATTTGATTTATGAGATTTGCGTCGTTGGTTTTAAAATAGTTTTTCCAATAAAGTGGTGTATTTACTCGACCAATTTCTCGTAATCGTTTACATCTTTATTTAAAATAGTTATTATTTATCGGTTAACTCGAATAGTTGCGTTCAAAGAAAAAAATAATAGTTCAACTCGAATGCTCTCGTTTTCAACGTACATTATTAAAACTAAACGAGAAGTATCAGATAACTTAATAAACCTTTTATCGAATATTTCTGAGTAATTAAATATAAATTTAATTTGTATCGCGTCAGTTCTCAGATTTTGCGCAGTCTTTCAAAGTATGTAAAATAAACTCCCGTTTACGAATCAAATAACTTTGATATCTCTCGAAAAAGAATTTCGACTAATAAATAATATAATTTATTATTATTTAAAGTCTAGAAAATTCCCGGTTGTCACAGTTGTCACCTGTTCTCCACTTTCGGTAGGTTATTGTTTGCATTGTTGTTTTAGGTAATTGTTTCGCAAACCCTCTAAATGGGAGTGACGGCTAATTTGAGAAACCACATGGACATTTTTTTCCGCTTACCCATTTGTTTGTTATAGAAATTAGTTAAGCCAATCTAGTTACCTTTCTTTCAACTGATGTACCATATTTACACATATATATTTAAGGTCTAATGATATAGATACGAGGATTACCCTAAATATGAGTCATCAGCTTTAATTTTTCATGGGTACCACTTTATTTTTGTGGAACAAAGGCTATGCTTTCGGCAGTGTTTGTTTCGGCTTATGAAACATAAGCCCATTTTAGCGTATATTTCATAAGCATTTGTTTTGTGGCTTATTTTCAGATATCACAATAAACTTGTAAGTATTATATAAGCCACAAAGTTGGGCTTATGAAATATAAGCCGAAATGGCCTTATTTTTCATAAGTTGAAACAAACACTCGCTGAATAAAGGTTTACAAATATATGATTTGAGTGTTTTAATCGGTGTGGTGAGGACCAAAAATTAGAACCGGAACCGACTTGACCAAATCAAATTTTGAAACACACTAAAACTATGACGGTGGCGTTTAGACTGGTACAGGTTTTGTCGAATTTATTTATTCGGTCTTGGGCCGAGTTCCAACTGGACCATTTTACCGTTGTGTTTGAAAAAAGTAGAAAATTTGCGAAGGAAAGATGGAATGAAATACGGAGTATGTTGATTATAAGGAATTGGGCTATCAATGTTTTTGGGCTAACTATGTTTTCGGGTTTTGTAAAAGTCATTGTGGGCTAGAAAATATCAAATCTTTTTTATCTTTGCTAACCTAATAATATATCGAATACTAGGGTTTGCATGGCCGAGGTTGTTGTCTTCGATGTGGTTGAGGATATACTCATAAGATTGGATGTGAAAGATCTACTACGATGCAAGAGCGTATGTAAGTCATGGTATTTTTTGATATCAAGTTCTCGGTTCGTTAGATCTCAACTTAGCCATGCTTACAACAAGGATAATAGTAATAATGAAATTGGTAATAGAAGGATCATTATGCCTTACATTCCTGGTATGACTGAAATCATGTGGTATTACTACCATACATGGCAAATTGTTGGTTCTTCAAATGGTCTTGTATGCATCTCTCCCGTAGATGCTCAAGTTTTGGTAACCAATCCTTCCACTAGAGAGGTGAAAACACTGCCAACGCCTCCCATTCCTAATATAGATAGGTGTAACTTGTGTTAGGGTTTTGGTTATGATCCATCCATAGATGATTATAAGGTTGTTGTCGGGATCAAGAAAGGTAGTAAACGGACTTGTTTTCAAGTGTTAGCTCTGAAATCAGATATTTAGAAACCAATTGGGCATGTAAAGGGCAGATGTACTAGTCCTTTTGGTACCTTCCACAACGGGGCACTTCACTGGATTATTGATGATTATTCTAGTAGAAAGAAAGTAATTGTATATTTTGATTTATCTTTAGAGGAATTCAAAGAAATCCCCCAAACAGATGACGCAATTATTTATGGTGATCTCATTTACAGACTTGGTGTTTTTCAAGAATGTCTATGTATAATTCACGGTCTTCAACTTCCCAAGAACATATGGGTGATGAGAAATTACAATGTTAAACAGTCTTGGGAACTACTCCCATATGATTGTTTGTACAAGAGTACTACGGGTTTTATTCAACATGACTTTGAAATATATGGGCGCTCCTCTGATTCCACAAAGCATGATGTAGTACACACTCTTACACATAATACTCGACACAAGAGTTTCTTATGTGATGACAATACACGTTTTTCCGAAACTACCGAGTATATGAGTGCCCCTTCATATGTGGAGAGCCTAGTATCTCCCCATGTGAATGGGGGATCAAAGCAAATAAGTGATAACAACAGAAGTGTCCAAGCTGGTTCTATCAATAGTATTTCAGGCTCCTTTTACTTTTCTCCTACTGTACTCAAGAGGAAGAGAAGCATACTGGGCAAATAATAACACAAGGAACGATAAGGTCTGTTTCAAATTTGATATACTCTCCTCAATAACGCATAGCATAACGATAGACTAAATAGTTACTTGATTTATGATACTCAATATGTTGTATACTTGTTCT
This sequence comes from Glebionis coronaria, assembly GCA_025667525.1. Lineage (NCBI taxonomy): Eukaryota > Viridiplantae > Streptophyta > Magnoliopsida > Asterales > Asteraceae > Glebionis > Glebionis coronaria. The sequence goes on along the minus strand of JANFOE010001277.1, from coordinate 75,626 downwards.
ATGTTCCCAATAATTGCTTTCCTGTTTTTTTTTTAATTTGAACATTTATTTTATTGGAGGCAGTATCCTAGATTGCCCCTTTAACACGCATTTGACCTTCACAAACTTTTATTTTTGATATATCTGTTCATTGTAACTTATTTCACTTACTTTTCTTTTTGATATATCTTTTCATTATAACTTAATTCTTTCATTTTTTTTTGTAATTTCTCAGTTAATCAAGAGAGATCACTAGTGTGCGAAATGATGAGTTGCAGTCAAAGATAACGGGGACTTTGCTTGTTCCTTAGCGTCTTGCTTCCTGGGTTCAGGGTTTGGTGGTTGCACATCTATCTTCAGGTGTATCTTATCTCGTGTTTGACGAATTCCAATAAGTTGTTCCTTTTTTTTCTTTATGGTTTTTATTGCCTGGTCTAAACTTTTACTTGGTTATTGTTATATAAATTAGGGTTAATTACCCAAATAGACTTGTCATGAAAGTCATTTGCCAAAATATCCCATGCTACCTTATGCTACCTTATGCCACCTTAAAACTTCCAAAAATAGACCAAGCTACCTTATGCTACTTTATGCTACCTCATGTTACCTTAAGCTACCTTATACTACCTTATGCTACCTTATGCAACTTCTAACAAATTTACCAAAATATCCTTATTCATTATAAATGTGTAAGATGCAAGGACAACTTGTGTAAGAATGTGTAAGTGTACTAATGTGTAAGTGTACTTTTTATGCGACTTTTACTTTTTTTAATAATTTTTTTTCAAATACTTTTATAATTAATATATTTAAATTATTTTTATGCGACTTTGTGTTTTTTTATACTGGAATTTCTGGTTGGATTTTTTGTGTCGAGTTTTTTCGGGTCACGTTTTTTCGAGTCAGGCTTTATTTGTTTGTATCCGAGCTAACATATATAAACAGAAAGTAAGAAACCATAGAAGCATTTAGAAAGTCAATTTTATTTTTCAAGTAGACGAATTTTCCAATTTACATTATGAAAGACAAATTAAAAAAAAAAATACTAAAAACAAGAAATAAAAATAAAAGATCTTGCCTTTTTTCATCACAATAGTGGTACTAAAAAAAACTAAAATTAATAACATGAAACCACACTCAAATGCTGGAGTTTTTTTTTTCTTCTCCCTTCATTCTTCTTCCTCAAGCCGAGATAGATCTATTGCACGCTGTCCTGTTACAAGTTCCAATCTTCAAAACTCCCTCATTATTCACCAAAATATTTGCAGTTTTTATGTCTCGATGTAGAACCTCAAAGTTGTCAAGGAATGACCAAGCAATGTAACCTCTAACATCAGCCCCTTTCCTGAAAAAGCCAGATACATCATAAGAATAAAGTTTATGACATAGTAATATTTCTTGCGACCATTATGATCTATACAAATATTTCTGACACCAATTTAACTTTTTCAATGAAGCGCTTTGGGATACCCGAAGTCTTGAGGATTACAATGATAACTTAAGTCAATTTTGACCCGTTTGCATCCCATATATAATTAAATTAGTCAGAAAGTGTCACACCTATATTTTCCAACAGTCTTAATATCAAGAGTGCAGACTCAAGTGTTGTATTTGTTATGGCACAAAACATGTGTGTTAGATACCTAATTGCAGAAACAAGGGAATCTATATAGCTCTTGTTGACAAAATCCATTCCTAGAACAAATTATAAAACTTAGTGAAGTTGTATACTTGTATATAAATATATGTGAAAGCAACAAAAGTAATCATTACCTCAAGATTCACCGACTCGTTCTCTGCGTCTTTAATATCTTGATACCTCACTTTTAGTTTATCCTTATGTTTCTTAATAACCACACCTCTAAACCGCGTACCTCTAATCCCACTATCTTGTGACAGCACTTCTATTTCAGAACCTTTTGTGTACTCGGGCTTATTTTCACTAACAAAATCTTCTGCTACATTACTGTTTTGGGCATTTAACTTATTCTCGAGAGGACCAGACAAACCAGAACTATCTATGTGGTCAACATATCTTCGTAGTCTTTTCCGGGGTCTGACCCCAACATCAGCAGTCATGAAACTATGTATGTTTTGGTTCCAGTATCCTTTGACTTGAGTTATGTCAAAGGGCTTAACAAGTTCATTCTCAAACAGATTTCGGCATACATACGGATTCAGCATTGTGTGAACATCCATTTTGACAAAACTGTCATAGTGTTGAGGACTGAGAACAGTTGCGACTCCATCAATGCACTTGATGCTAAGATCTTGACGAGAAAGTGAAAAGAATATCTCTCGGCCATCATAACTTCGAGGTAGATCAAGACCAAGTTCATCAACTTTGTGTAGCCATTGTACCACTGCCATTTTGTTTCCTTTGTAATCCTCGTACAAATCATCCAAGTAAGCGAGAAGTCGTCTACCTTCTTCTGCCAATACATGCACAAAATCTTGAACCTAAACACAAGCAAAGAGATATAATCATTACAGTTTACAACACAACACACTTTCTGTAACACCCCACTTGGAAAATGGACCGTTACGTGTACTTATGGCGTGTCATCAAAGCATGCAAGGCAATGTATTAAACATTAAATGACCAAACGGAAAATACCGGAATCAAACATCGGTAGTCCAACATAAGCTCCAAAGTATAAAGACTAAGTACAGAAAGAAAAAGGACGAAACAATGTCCAACAACCAAAGAGAAGTAATGTAATGTATGCATAAAATAAAGGAGTCTGGATAGCTCCCATCCAATGCACGTACTCTCTTAGCAGTCCTAAGATCGTCCCTGTGTACCTGCCGTTTGGAAACATGAAAGGAAACTACGGCTGAGCATAACGCTCAGTGGACGGATATAGCATGAATAAGATGTACTGAAAGTAAATGGAATGGAAGACTACAATGACACTATAACTGATATGACATGAGCTACAATTCTGCAAAACTTTGATAAACCTTTTCATATATACTGAAACTGAAATATAACTTATTAATTCTGAAAACATGCATTTTCTGTATTTTAATTTGCCAAGAGCTTATATAGGTCATGTATTAAATCAACTGCTGCATGAATACATGGAGGGGTGTCCTCGTCATGCTATAGAGGGGTGACCTCTAAATAACTGTGCTGGGTGGAGGGATCAGCTCCAATGTGAAGGATGTAGAGCACACACCACATTCACCTGCTAAACTGTAAATATATCCTAGGATGCATCCATACGCCCCACTAATAATAATACTGATAAAATGGCCAAGCTGAGCTGAGTGGGACGATGCAGGATATCACTCTCCCGCATGTGAGTCACGACACCGGTGCCTCTAGTGCCGTGGTTACGGTACCTCCGTAACTAGTACATAAACTAATCATGCTTGTATATAAGGCTCAGGCAATTTATTTTATTATAAACATAATTTCTGATAACTTTAAACATATACTGGGGAGAACATTTGGCTGCAGACGGGGAATCCTAATCATGCATAAGAAAGGAAGTCCTTACTGAAAGGACGGGAATCCGTACCTTTAGTCCAGTAACTGACTGAATGGAAGACTGAACGAATACTACTCGGGCTTCACGCGTGCTACATAATTAAAAGACGCGAGTCAGTTAACTGATATCCGTTATCGAATTTTACTGGTCTTGTTGGTTTCTTATTTATTTATTTCAGATATTCCATACGTAAAATTACGACTAAATCTGATCATTAAAATAATTTATTTTAATGTATTAATGTTATACTAATAGCTACGTACAACGTTTATCTAACGGTAAATAATTCTATAATAAGTATCTCTCTAACATAGAAGTTCCTTAATTTAGAAAGTTCTTAAATAGTTTAATTCGTTTTTTCTAAAATATACCCTTTTAAAATATTAACGAAAATAATTTAATTTAATACACATAAAATATATATATATATTAAATAATTATAAAACAACTTAATTTAAATTAAAAAGGTATAACATAAAAATGTTTATTTTATCATTTATAAAAACGTCCCGAGCTTACCGACTAACAATTTAAACATATACACCAAATCTGTCCGAAACAATTAGTGACAGAATTTCGTGTCACCAAAAACTGTCGCTAAAGCTGTTTATTTAAAACTGTCTAAACCCTAACAGTTTTGCGACAGAACAAACTGTCGCTAAACTGTCGCTAAAGTTAATTAACTTTCTTGTTTTTCTGTCTATTTTTTTTTCCCACTGCTCTAAGTGCCTCGTTCCCACTGTTTACCAAACAGTTCCCCCCGCTTGTTCTATTTTACAACCAAACGCACCCTTATTTTGTACGCAGCCCCCAAACGCCCCCCTCTGGTCAAGACTGGCCCTAGCCGCCCCTGTGTGGGTCACGGCTGGGCAGAAAGGGAAGTCACTCACCGAGGCTGTGGAGTCCCGGTTCCACGAACATAACCCAACAGCCCCGACTTGGGCTGTTTTCTCTCGGCCGACCAAAACATGGCAGGTCTCGGTTTCTTTTACCAAAACAACCCGACACCCTTGGTTTGTACATACCCGCTTTTGGTCTGCGGTTGTTGGTGATCCGAAAGCAAGTACCACCGAGACATGTCCATGTCTCGGTTCCCATAAGATTACCCAAGACGAACCCTAACTATGATTTTATGTGATGTTCTCTTTGTTTTTAATAATCAAATCGTGACTATAAAGGGTTGAGCTAGAGATTGATTACCTTAATAGCTTGATCACGGAAGGAAAGAACACAAAGATTGCTAGATCAACAAGGCTCGGTCTCTTTTTTTTTTTTTTTTTTTTTTTTTTTTCCTTCTTCCCGGCGGCAACAAACACAAACCCTAGTTCTATATATTTTTTTTTTTTTTTGTTTACTGATATGGAAAAGGGGTATCCCTCCGTTGGTTTTGTGTAGTCAACATGGGCTAAGGCCCAAAATTCTCTCTTTTTGTTCTTGTCAAAACCGGCCCTTGTTATTATTTATTTATTTATATATATATATATTTTTTTAAAACTAGTACAATAATAATATTTCTTGTTATAAAATATTTCCTGTAATATTTTCTCGTTGTTCTATTGACAATTTATACGTAATTGGTCTAAATAAATAGCCTGCGTATAAAAATATAAACCGCGTATTTATAACTTCTCGATTTAAAAATACGGGTTTTACAATTCTTCCCCTCTAAAAGAAATAATTCGTCCCCGAATTAAAATACGGCCGTACTGGGTTTTACAATTCTTCCCCTCTAAAAGAAGAATTCGTCCCCGAATTACAAGGTATTAAAGCTGACTGAAGTAAAAGCTGAAATGCTGATAAACTGAACGACATAAAAGCTGAAAGGACATACCCGAATCAGAACTGAAAGTGAGGATAAGAAGTCCGTATAGACTCCTCCGTTTCCCAAGTGGCCTCCCGCTCGGTATGGTTCCTCCACAGGATCTTGACGAAAGAAATGGTCTTCCTTCTCATGACTCGATCCTGGCGATCTAAAACCGCTTCGGGTTCCTCAATATAGGATAAATCCTCCCGAATCTGATCGAGTGGATAATTCACTTTGTGAAGCTCGTGGTAGTTGTATCCCCTGAGTAATGAGACATGAAACACGTTGTGGACGTGTGAAAGCTGAGGCGGCAGCGCCAACCGATACGATACTTCCCCGACGCGTTCAAGGATTTCAAATGGTCCGATGTAGCGAGGGCTAAGTTTGCCTTTGAGGCCGAAACGTCTGACACCGCGTGCGGGTGATACTTTGAGGAACACACGATCTCCAATCTGAAATGATAGATCTCTGCGATGTCTGTCGGCGTAACTCTTCTGGCGAGTACGCGCTTCTTGCAGTTTTGCCCTAGCGATGGCGACCTTTTCATTGGTCATTTCTATCAATTCTGGTCCCTCAATCAAGCGTTCTCCAACCTGATCCCAACAAATCGGAGCACGGCATTTTCTGCCGTATAACATCTCGAATGGAGCACACTTGATACTAGCATGCCAACTGTTGTTGTAGGCGAACTCGACCAAGCAAATATAGTCATCCCAGTGTCCTGTCCATTCTAATGCACAGGCGCGTAGCATGTCCTCTAAGGTCTGGATAGTACGCTCTGACTGACCGTCCGTCTGAGGGTGGAAAGCTGTGCTGAGCTTGAGCCTAGTTCCCCAAGCTTTATGCAAGCCTCTCCAGAAATGAGAAGTGAACCGTGGATCTCTATCTGATATAATTTCGGAGGGTGTACCATGTAACCGTACAATCTCCTCGGTGAATAGTTTCGCTAATTTACTGACTGCGAAATCTTTACGAATAGGAATGAAATGTGCTGACTTGGTCAAACGATCGACAACTACCCAGATTGCATCATGTCGCCGCTGAGTCTGTGGTAAACCGGTAACAAAATCCATAGAAATCTTGTCCCATTTCCACATTGGAATTTCTAATGGCTGGAGTAACCCGCTGGTACGCTGATGTTCTATCTTAACCTGCTGGCAGGTCAGACACTTAGACACAAATGTTGCGACATCCTGCTTCATGCCGCTCCACCAGAAATGCTGCTTAAGATCATGGTACATTTTTGTGGAACCCGGGTGGATGGAGAACGGAGAGCTGTGAGCCTCAGTCATTAAGGCTTCTCTAAGAGCAGGATCTTCTGGAACGCAAAGTTTGGTACCCTGCCATACTATACCATCGTCATCAATGCGAAATTCGGTCTGACGGTCAATGTTCTGGACAATTGCCCAGATTTCACCATCATCCTTTTGAGCGGCTTTAATCCTAGAGAGTAAATCTGGTTCTACTCTCAAACTAGCCCAGTATCCCCTTTGTCCGCGTACTAAGAGCTCAATATCATAACGCTCTAAGTCCCGAATAATTTCTTCCTGAACTTTGATGCCATTTACCATACCTGACTTTCTGCTAAGGGCATCTGCTACTACGTTTGCTTTGCCTGGGTGATACTGAATATTAGTGTCATAGTCTTTTAGCAGTTCTAACCATCGCCTCTGTCTCATGTTCAGCTCTCGCTGTGTAAATATATACTTGAGACTTTTGTGATCGGTGAAGATATCACACGACTCACCGTATAAATAATGCCTCCAGATTTTAAGGGCGAAGACAACTGCTGCGAGCTCTAGATCATGAGTAGGATAATTTTTCTCATACGGCTTTAGTTGACGCGAAGCATAAGCGATGACTTTCCCATGCTGCATAAGAACACAGCCTAAGCCTTTTCCCGATGCGTCGCTGTATATCTGATAACCACCTGTACCGGATGGGAGAGTAAGTATCGGTGCTGAGATCAATCGATGCTTGAGTTCCTCAAAACTCTTTTCTCTCTCCTCGGTCCAATAAACTTCTCACCCTTTCGCATAAGTTGGGTCAATGGTAACGCCAAACGTGAGAAGTTTTCCACAAACCTGCGGTAGTAACCTGCCAACCCAAGAAAACTACGTATCTCTATGACAGATGTCGGTCTTGGCCATTTGGTGATTGCCTCCACCTTTGCAGGGTCCATAGTTATTCCTTCTGCAGACACAATATGGCCTAGAAACGCCACTGTATTCAGCCAAAACTCGCACTTCGAAAATTTAGCGTATAGTTTTTCTTGTCTGAGAATCTGCAAAACCGTACGGAGGTGGTTCTCATGTTCCTCTTTGGATTTGGAGAAAATAAGGATATCATCGAAGAATACGATCACAAACTTGTCTAAAAATTCGTGGAAGACTCTGTTCATTAAGTCCATAAATACTGCGGGCGCATTCGTGAGACCGAATGGCATGACAACAAACTCGTAATGACCGTACCTCGTGCGAAAAGCAGTTTTGGATATATCCTGCTCTTTTACACGCAACTGATGGTAACCTGACCGTAGATCGATTTTTGAAAAGTGCTTGGCACCCTGAAGCTGATCGAATAAATCGTCAATACGAGGAAGTGGATAACGGTTACGAATAGTGAGCTTATTCAACTCACGGTAGTCAATACACAAACGCATACTACCATCCTTCTTCTTGACAAACAAAACGGGAGCGCCCCAAGGTGACACGCTTGGACGGATGAAACCCCTTTCGAGAAGTTCCTGAAGTTGATCCTTCAGTTCCTTAAGCTCTACAGGAGCCATACGGTAAGGAGCTTTAGATACTGGTTCTGCACCTGGAACGAGATCGATACCAAATTCTACCTCTCGCATGGGAGGTAAACCTGGAAGTTCCTCTGGAAAAACATCCGGAAAATCTGACACAACTGGCTGATCATGAATTGAAGGTGTCTCAGAAGTCGTGTCATGGACTGTAGCTAGGAAACCCTCGCAACCATGATATAACAAGGTACGAGCCTGTAAAGCTGAAATGATCTGAACATGTTTTCCTGGTAAGAAGCCTCGGTGAATATATTCTGGTGCCTGGACTTCTCCAAAGATGACCCGGTGAGCATGACAATCTATGGTGGCATGATGAACCGCCAACCAATCCATACCCAGAATAATATCGAATTCACACATATCTAAAGGAAGAGCACTGACTGGACGGATTTTATCATCAAACTCAAGAGGGAGATCCTTATATACTTGGGTAATGAGTACGGAGTCTCGCATGGGGGTAGATATACTAAGTGCACTGTCTAGTGGCGTAGGGGTCATGTTTATTCTAACAGCATATGAAGTAGATATAACCGAGTGCGTGGCGCCTGTATCGAAAAGCACGCATGCAGACTGTCCGTGTATAAACAAAATGCCAGTAATGGTACCTGCGGTCTTATTTGCTTGATCACGGGTAGTAGTGTAGACACGACCAGTGGTTGGTGGTAGTGGTGGTGGCGGAGGTAACATCTGAGGAGTCTGGCCTGAGGTACCAGCAGCAGTATTCCCGCTCTTGCAATCTCTCTTCAGATGGCCCGGTTGGCCACACTGGAAGCAACCACTCATACCACGACGGCACGGTCCCGTGTGCTTCTTTCCACAAGTGACGCAAGTGGGATAAGTGTGCACGGCAGAAGCAGCTCTGGTTTGCTGAGAACCTGATTCACGATGATAAACACGTGTCATGATGCTGATATTTTAAACTGAAATGAGGCTGTTTGACTGAAATTTAAAATTACCAGAATTTGCCGGTCGGGCAACCTGTTGACCCCTGTTGTTTTGGTCACGCCCCTGTCCAGCATCTCTGTTGGAATTACACATAAATTTAAGATCTGTTTTACACGATAGTTTTGTATTTCTTGGAGCTTAAAGGCTCACCTGTAGCTGCCAGAGGAGTTGGAGCTGCCACGGTAATTATCACCGCCGTTCCTCCTATCTGACCGATTACGGTCATATGACTGACCGTGGTTCCTGTAGTTCTGATGCGGAGTAGCCGATTGGGATCGGTCTCCTCCTCTGTGTCTGTAAGATTTTAATAGCATATAAGTTGCCAAGCAATAATGGCTAAATTGTTTAAGTCTGTGGGGTGAGATGTACCTCTTCTCCGGGCGCTCTAAATTCTCGAGCTCGTCCCTCTCAAAAAGCATCTCGATGTCCCGAGCTGCATTAGCTACTTGTGACACATTAGTGAATGTGGCACTCATCAATCTATCTGCAGTCCTAGTGTGAAGAGCCCAACGAAATTGCTTCACTTGCTCCTCTACGGTACCCGCAGCCTCTCCTAAGAATCCAGCCATCCTGAGGTATCGTTGCATGAACTCTATGCTGTTCTCGCCATTATTCTGACGAATAACGTGAAAGTCCCTCTTCATCTTAGCTTGCTCCGCATGCGGGAAAAACTGGTCATAGAACATCGTCTTGAAACGTGCCCATGTCAAAGTAAGCTCCCAAGCATCTCCCCCATTGGACAGTTTCTGAGACCTCCACCAATGTAGAGCAGGACCCTCCAGCTTGTAAACTGCAAGCCTAACCTTGAAAACATCACCACAACCCATAGCTCCAAAAATTTTCTCTATATGGTAGATCCAGTCTTCTGCATCAGTTGGAGCTACAGTTTGCTCAAACAGTCGGGGCTTCTGCTTGTTGAACAGATCCAGCCAAGCGGGTAACGTAGTAGGTGGTGGAGCAGGAGGGTTGTTATTCTGCTGAGGTCCATTCTGATATTCAGCTCGGATCTCGTCACGAATTTGGGGTAACATGGCCTGTATAGCAGCCTGAACAGCAGCAGCAATGGCAGCTGCATTAGGATCATTCTCGGTTTCGCGTCTGGGTGGCATCTGAAATATAAGAGGATGAGTTGATAAAACCGTAAGAACCTGAGGTAATAAATCTGAATATGCTTAGTGTGATTCATGAAGGTATAGTTAACAAAACATGACATGAATACTAGTGAACGCCTAAGGTCAGTTCACAAAATGAAAATTTCTGAAACATAAATCTGACATGAGTAAGGATGGACGCCTATGGTCAGTTCATCCATACAAAATTTAAGCGACAAGGGTGAACGCCTATGGTCAGTTCACCAAAACGAAATGTTCTTGAAAAGCACATGCGATTAAGTATGGCCAGTCCTGTACCAACCGTTTACTTAATCAAAATTTTAAAAAAAATCCGACTGATAAAATTCATGAGTAGCATGGAAAATAACGACGCCAAAATACAAGAAATTCTTGGTGACTACCCACTAGTCACAGGTCAAGTTTTAAAGCCTACAGGTCGAACCTTGCGCTCTGATACCATAATTGTAACACCCCACTTGGAAAATGGACCGTTACGTGTACTTATGGCGTGTCATCAAAGCATGCAAGGCAATGTATTAAACATTAAATGACCAAACGGAAAATACCGGAATCAAACATCGGTAGTCCAACATAAGCTCCAAAGTATAAAGACTAAGTACAGAAAGAAAAAGGACGAAACAATGTCCAACAACCAAAGAGAAGTAATGTAATGTATGCATAAAATAAAGGAGTCTGGATAGCTCCCATCCAATGCACGTACTCTCTTAGCAGTCCTAAGATCGTCCCTGTGTACCTGCCGTTTGGAAACATGAAAGGAAACTACGGCTGAGCATAACGCTCAGTGGACGGATATAGCATGAATAAGATGTACTGAAAGTAAATGGAATGGAAGACTACAATGACACTATAACTGATATGACATGAGCTACAATTCTGCAAAACTTTGATAAACCTTTTCATATATACTGAAACTGAAATATAACTTATTAATTCTGAAAACATGCATTTTCTGTATTTTAATTTGCCAAGAGCTTATATAGGTCATGTATTAAATCAACTGCTGCATGAATACATGGAGGGGTGTCCTCGTCATGCTATAGAGGGGTGACCTCTAAATAACTGTGCTGGGTGGAGGGATCAGCTCCAATGTGAAGGATGTAGAGCACACACCACATTCACCTGCTAAACTGTAACTATATCCTAGGATGCATCCATACGCCCCACTAATAATAATACTGATAAAATGGCCAAGCTGAGCTGAGTGGGATGATGCAGGATATCACTCTCCCGCATGTGAGTCACGACACCGGTGCCTCTAGTGCCGTGGTTACGGTACCTCCGTAACTAGTACATAAACTAATCATGCTTGTATATAAGGCTCAGGCAATTTATTTTATTATAAACATAATTTCTGATAACTTTAAACATATACTGGGGAGAACATTTGGCTGCAGACGGGGAATCCTAATCATGCATAAGAAAGGAAGTCCTTACTGAAAGGACGGGAATCCGTACCTTTAGTCCAGTAACTGACTGAATGGAAGACTGAACGAATACTACTCGGGCTTCACCCGTGCTACATAATTAAAAGACGCGAGTCAGTTAACTGATATCCGTTATCGAATTTTACTGGTCTTGTTGGTTTCTTATTTATTTATTTCAGATATTCCATACGTAAAATTACGACTAAATCTGATCATTAAAATAATTTATTTTAATGTATTAATGTTATACTAATAGCTACGTACAACGTTTATCTAACGGTAAATAATTCTATAATAAGTATCTCTCTAACATAGAAGTTCCTTAATTTAGAAAGTTCTTAAATAGTTTAATTCGTTTTTTCTAAAATATACCCTTTTAAAATATTAACGAAAATAATTTAATTTAATACACATAAAATATATATATATATTAAATAATTATAAAACAACTTAATTTAAATTAAAAAGGTATAACATAAAAATGTTTATTTTATCATTTATAAAAACGTCCCGAGCTTACCGACTAACAATTTAAACATATACACCAAATCTGTCCGAAACAATTAGTGACAGAATTTCGTGTCACCAAAAACTGTCGCTAAAGCTGTTTATTTAAAACTGTCTAAACCCTAACAGTTTTGCGACAGAACAAACTGTCGCTAAACTGTCGCTAAAGTTAATTAACTTTCTTGTTTTTCTGTCTATTTTTTTTTCCCACTGCTCTAAGTGCCTCGTTCCCACTGTTTACCAAACAGTTCCCCCCGCTTGTTCTATTTTACAACCAAACGCACCCTTATTTTGTACGCAGCCCCCAAACGCCCCCCTCTGGTCAAGACTGGCCCTAGCCGCCCCTGTGTGGGTCACGGCTGGGCAGAAAGGGAAGTCACTCACCGAGGCTGTGGAGTCCCGGTTCCACGAACATAACCCAACAGCCCCGACTTGGGCTGTTTTCTCTCGGCCGGCCAAAACATGGCAGGTCTCGGTTTCTTTTACCAAAACAACCCGACACCCTTGGTTTGTACATACCCGCTGTTGGTCTGCGGTTGTTGGTGATCCGAAAGCAAGTACCACCGAGACATGTCCATGTCTCGGTTCCCATAAGATTACCCAAGACGAACCCTAACTATGATTTTATGTGATGTTCTCTTTGTTTTTAATAATCAAATCGTGACTATAAAGGGTTGAGCTAGAGATTGATTACCTTAATAGCTTGATCACGGAAGGAAAGAACACAAAGATTGCTAGATCAACAAGGCTCGGTCTCTTTTTTTTTTTTTTTTTTTTTTTTTTCCTTCTTCCCGGCGGCAACAAACACAAACCCTAGTTCTATATATTTTTTTTTTGTTTACTGATATGGAAAAGGGGTATCCCTCCGTTGGTTTTGTGTAGTCAACATGGGCTAAGGCCCAAAATTCTCTCTTTTTGTTCTTGTCAAAACCGGCCCTTGTTATTATTTATTTATTTATATATATATATATTTTTTTTAAAACTAGTACAATAATAATATTTCTTGTTATAAAATATTTCTTGTAATATTTTCTCGTTGTTCTATTGACAATTTATATGTAATTGGTCTAAATAAATAGCCTGCGTATAAAAATATAAACCGCGTATTTATAACTTCTCGATTTAAAAATACGGGTTTTACAATTCTTCCCCTCTAAAAGAAATAATTCGTCCCCGAATTAAAATACGGCCGTACTGGGTTTTACAATTTCAAATAGGCGCAGCTAACGGAAAATATTAAGAGTATCATATGATGAAGTGCTTAACGATATTTTAATTCCACTACGGCTATAAGCTCCATAATGCTTCCTATGTTTCCTGTCAGCCCTGGCAGGACCCACCCACAGAAACTCAGTAGCATGCTGGCTCGTCTTATTCAATTGAGCGTCCTGACAAAACAGCAACTCATAAGGATACTAAAACAACTCAAATCCCTAGATAATGAAGTTTATACAGACATGGTAAAAAATGAACATCAAAATAGAAGTAATACCTTGGTTTTTGCTTGTTTTAACTTCAAGGATGTATCTCCTGCTCGCAGAAGACCGTTTTCAGGTTGTCATAGTATGGTCAATTCTAACTTACCGCCTCAAGCCAATGCTGTAAAGCAAGCTTTTGCGCTCTGCAATTCTTTGATAATCCTTTCCCTACCTTGGCAGCCCGTGTTTTTGCTCTAACCCAACGTGATATGGCGGATTCAGGTTTGTCAATATCGAAAAACGATATAGAACTCTGGTTGAGCTTATGAGACTCCAACACTTTCCACCTTAACAATCGCAAAAAAAATATCTACATTAGCAAAGCCGAATATGAAAAAACAAGTATTAAACAAATCAAATTGCTTTCTGAGATCACTAACCAGCTTTGTTCAATTACAAGCTTTGTTCAATCACTAACCAGAATGTAGTATATTGACTTATTTATTTACTCAATTTGTTTTATTAAGATACTTTGACATACGAGGTTGCATATCGTTATAATACATCAGGAGAACTTTTTAAAGAAGTAGAGAACTTCTTACCAGATTTACAATAATGACCCTCACAGCATAATGACAGGTCAACACAAGACATGTACGAACATGGTTAGTTACGGTACCTCTTTAGAAGAATACGAAATGGGTCATACTATATAATGGTTAGTTGCATTACCTCTTTAGAAGAATATGAACTCGATGGACTAGTGTCTGCAAATCTTACCCTCTCCCGTTCTATGTCATACTGGAAAGAAAATATGAGATGACAATGTCATAAGAAATCGAATAGTCCATATTTTGAATGAATAAATTTATGCAAATCCAAATGTGTGTGAAGCCTAATTACTTTCAGCAATGAGACTGATTAACAAAAGAGCATACGTAGTAGTAAGTTATACCTTATCATTTTGAGAAAAATGTTCAGAACTACTTCCACATTGTCCGTCAACATCGAGGAATCTCTTATTAGCCATCACCTCTAACCTTTTCTGTACTTCAACAGATTTAAGAGGTGATGCATACTGCTGCTTCATATAGATTACATCTTTTCCGCCCATATTGACACCAACAATTACATGAGTCCCAAATCTTTCAATAAACCTATAACAATAACAAATTTGATCATGAATTCAAGGACTCTTATGGGTACGTATATATCAAATTATCAGCTATATGAATCTGACCTTGCTAATAACGCAGGTTCCCATGAAGATGGAACTGCTTTCTTGACATGATCAGAAAGTAGAACTTGGGATTTTTCAAGTGCTACGGTATATAATGAAATGAACATTCCTTCAAACGCAAGAGTCTTAGTGCTTGAAGCGTCTTTCTGCCAACCTCCAGAATGATGGGGTACCTCAGATTACCCAAAGTTCTCAACTAAAAACAGAATGATGGTTTCCTAACTAGAGTGCCTTTTATCGATATAAACATGATAACATATATCATCTGCATTAGCAGTTTTTAACAAGCAGCACAAAAAAAATACCTCAAAAGCCTTTTTCAGGAACATATGTAAACGCTTCTCATACTTCTGCCTAGCAGAACCAGTTCCAACAGCGACGGCATTAAAAGTGGCTACCGCCTTTTGAACAGCCTCTTCATGTGCTTCTCGCATAGCAACCTATAATATGGGAGTTAGATACTTATATAATCTAAAACTTGTGCACTGGATAAAAAGAAAGAAGAAATTTAATCATACTTCCTCGGGCGGCTTTGAGCGATCAAAGATGGACACATAAAGTTCAGCAGCCGAATCATATGCCCTTTCACACTCTGCTTCTTCAACACTCTGTAAATTAAAAGATACCTGAGATGACCACCCATTTGCGGAAGAAAAAACAGAGTGGAATAAGCTGAAAAGATAACAAGACTAACCTGCCATGAGGAGGTAATAGTAGGTACTGCACCATTATTGAGAGCATCTAGAAAAGATTGAGTGATGCGAGCAAATATGGGTCCAGTCATAATTGTGCCCCCAACTTGCTTGGGCCTGGTCCTCTCAAAAACAAACCTTGTCAAAGCATCCAGTCCTGTTTTGAACTCTGGCCTCATATTGTCCAACTACAGATCACATATAAATTAGATTATGATGCGTAAAGCAAAAGGCTAACTTTGAAAATTATTTAACAGATTACAAATTTGTCAACTTGAGCTTATGCACCTAAAATAATCCCAGTATTCTCAGTCGAGGCAATTAACTTAAATATATAATATAGCCTATTAACTTAAGCTTATAAGAAGTGACCTTGTTATCTTTTTTAGAAACCAATAAGGTCCAAAAAATAAGCTAATCCACACATCCATTTCGGGTTATGTTTCATACGCTAAAACAAAAATTCCTTCAATTATTTTGGACTTAAAAAGCTAGAATTCGGTCTGTTATTTCAGCAAACAGGTTATGTGCATCTTCTTATAGTAGTCACATAAACCAATTAATAAAAAGAAGAGAGCCAATCAGTTCCTTATTCTTGAAACTACACACTGTTAGAACACATACCAATATTCCATAGTAAAAACAAAACAATGTTTCTTTAACACAAATCAGAAATTTCATACTTTTTTTTTACTATATGTATTAAACATTCGATCACACACTCGCAACAAACACTTGATTTGTATTGCTTGAATAGACAGATGGGTTGAACTTCTCTTTTCAACAAATAAAAAAAAATAAATAAAAAAAGGTATGACAATTAGAAAACAAAAGTGAAAACTTAAAAACTTACCCAAAAGTTTGATAATTTGATATAGGTTTTCAACTGATGAATTGATTAATTAGACATAAAAACTAAAATTGAAGACAATTAATTTATGTACCTGATTATGTACAGATCCGGCGAAAGAGCTGCTTAATTTACAGATCTGGCAGGATTTGTATATGGATCCGGAAACCACCGATCTATTTTTCGAGGTTGCATAGTCACACCGAAATATGAACGGATATCGGAAATGGGGCGGTGAGGATACAAGTTATGGTGGCTGCTGGGTGACTAGAAAGAGAAAACAGATAATATGTGTGAAGATAAATAAAATAATAATAAAAAAGCTGGGAGTAAAAAAATGTAAAAAGAGATAATGAAAAAGTAATTTGTTCAATCATTAACACAAAAAAGTCGCATAAAAAGTAATTTAAATATTAATCATAAAGTATAAAAAAAAATATTTATTTAAATAAAAAATAAAAGTCGCATAAAAAGTACACTTACACATTCTTACACAACTAGTACTTGCATCTTACACATTTGTACATAGGGGCATTTTGGTAATTTTGTTAAAGTTGCATAGGTAGCATGAGGTAACATAAGGTAGCTTAGTCGCATGGTCTATTTTTGGAAGTTTTAAAAAACATGGGGCATTTTAGCAAATGACTTTCATTACAAGTTTATTTGGGTAATTATCCCTATAAATTATTGTCTGGTCTAAACCGAATATCGCTCCCTACATATAAACTCTCCTATTTGAATGACTTTACTTTTACGTGATTTGATTTTTGCACTGTTGACACATTGCCAATGATGACATATTTTGGCCCGTTTTATTAGCTTAGTATAGGGTTAAATCCATCTAATACTAAGAAATTTGTCTAAATGTCAAGGTTGTAAATATCGCTCGGCGGGTTGTCGGCGGTCGACCACCGCCAAGCGATATATCGGTCTTGGCGGTGATATATCGGTTTTTCAGCGGTTATCCTAAATTATATATTCTTATCATTATTTCGTATATTTTATCATTATTTTTAATATTTTTAACATTTTTAATATTTGTTCAATATAAATTTGCAAAATTTATATACCTTTAATAATTGTATTAATATTCTTGACCGATTTTGACCAAAACGCCAAGCTTGACCATTTTTAACTGATTTTTAATCGATTTCGACCAATTTTGACCGACATTTGATCGATTTTGACCAAAACGGCAAGTTTGATCGATATGCCACATATTGTGGCGGCGGACCACCGCCAAGCGATATATCACCGATATATCGGCCGCCATGACCGATATTTACAACACTGCTAAATGTTCATATATCATTCATAAACCCCCCAAAAAATACCGCAATATTCAACGGACTTTTCCATCGCGTTCCAACATCATACTTTTGCTGCCACTGGCTAGACAGCCAAAAGGGTTTAGTTGACTTTCTTGATAAAAATATCAAACTCGTCTTCCTCACAATGCCACAACCAGCAGCATGTCCGGTAACCACTACCATCAGCCTCCACCCTCCATGTCAGCACCCCATATCTTCCACCACCATTACTATCTCTGGCCACCATCGTGACTGAACTCGACTCTGAGTTACAATACTCTTCATGTCTCTTACCCAATCCCACTTGATGTCTCTTACCCGATCCTTTGGTTTTCTCTTTAATCTTAATGTCATTAGCAGTGTGCAAACTTGTAAAGAAATCAAACGGTTACCATACAGTGGTATACTCAATTGGTATACTCGGTGGTATTCACTAGAGTTACATCATAACGATTTTCACTAAAGTACTTGTCCAGTTCAGGCACTATGGTCCGATCCAAACCGTTTTCTTTCTTTTAGTTTAAACAAAGCCCGATTCAAACTGTTTCTGTTTAGAAGAACCGAAGGTTATGATGGTTTATATAGTTCATAACAATTATTTAAAACCCTAATATGGATCAAAGAACGCATAGCGGAAGTGATTAACAAGATCATTAATTTAACACAATTATATTAATCAAGATTAGGGTTACATACCTTTATCCTAGCAAGATCCACAAGACGACGGAACGAACGGCGACTAGGGTTAATCACGAACACCACCAAGAATATAATCTAAAGGAAGATTATATCACGCTCTTGTACACACGTAATACAACGAGTTAACCGTGAGTCTAGCACGATCAAACCGAGCTTCAACGCTTATGGATTATCTACCCAACAACCCTAGAGAGGGGCTAGGACTAGATAAAATAGAAGAACGAAAGTCAACGAAAAACCCTTGTGGGGGCTATGTTGCGATCGCAGGACAAGAGAAGAAGGGGAGGGACAAAAAATAATGAAGGCCTTGGGGTTGTTTATATAGGCTTGGCATTCCTTGGGCTCCAAGTAATAAACACGAATTAGGAAACAAAAAGTTTCCCTCTCCCCCCCTTTGGTTTGGCCGACGGCTACACAACCCCCAAGGGGTGTTTGTGTAGTTTTTCCTACTCCTTCTTTTAGCTTCTATTTAGTTTCCATAACGGTGGTTATAACTTAACTTTTATTTATCAACGATCGTTAGTTAAGCTTAGGTTTGATTTAATAAATATATATAAAATATATTTAATAAATAAATTAACTCTTTACGTTATGTGTGCAATCCCGTGATCCCGAGTTCGATCCTATCTCACGACTATTAATTTTAAGTCCATAAACTTTCAGCTCCCACTTGGACAAAATTCTATTATCGTGATCACATTGACTAGCGTCTAGTCACACTAGCAATGTCACTAGTACAAACCGGGTAAGGTCTCCTGGACAAGAACCTTTTAATGATTACATCATTATTATTATCCTTTCATTTCAAATACGCTTGTTAATAAGGATATGGATCTCAGTCATTCCTTCATTAACCATTCTGTTTCTCGTTTACGGATATAGTAAGATTACCAAAACACATTTGGGTGTGGCCACACAAACATCTTACTACTCCCCCGAGGGGCCCAGTTGTATTTATGCTTCAAATAATAATTTGAAGGAAACGAATCCCATTTCGACTAGAAGCAAAACACATGAACTTCGCAACACTTCTGAAAATAACCCTTATGACTACCAGTTACGTTTAGCGTTAGGTTACCTTACAAAAATGCACTACATTCAATGCATTTTTCTGGTATCTCAGGTCTAAGGATAACTATTTATGATTTACTTAATGACAAAGATCCATAAAGTAAAATCACATAGTTGGGATAAGTCCAATATTTGATCCATCAAATATCATCCAAAATTGACCAATATACTTTCAAGTATACTCTGTCACTATTTTGAATTGTCTTAGTTTAATAATACTCCCATATTATCAATCGACAACGGACATTTAGAAACATCAAAATGCTCATGGATTAAAACATGTAAAATAGGATACAAAATTAAATAACAGAAAAATAAACGAAACCCAATCTTTATTTCATCAATTTAATAATGTCTTAAATCCTTTATCCAAATACTAATCAACAGATTTATTGCATGAATTCGCTAGCTAGTTGCAGCCCAATTGCCTTGGCATGCTTAACTACCTTTGGCCTAGATAAAGCCTTAGTAAAAGGATCAGCTACGTTATCATCTGTGTGAACTTTTATTAATTTTATTTCTCGAGCTTCCACTTGTTCTCGAACGTAGTGATATCTACGTTTAAAGTGTCTGGCGCCCTTCATGACTCCAGGGTCATTGGCGAATATTATTGCCGCAGAATTGTCGCAATATATATCAATAGGTTCTTTAATTGAAGGCATCACTCCAAGATCTCCAATAAACTTCCTAATCCAAACAGCTTCCATTGCAGCTTCTGAAGCAGCCATGTACTCAGATTGAGTCGCATGCATAGCAATGGTTTTCTGCTTACTGCTCTTCCAGTCAACTGCTCCTCCATTGATGACAAACACGTAACCCGTCTGAGACTTCGTATCGTCTTTATCACATTGCCAGGACACATCACAGAACCCTGTTACATTCAGTTCTGTGTCTGGTTTACCCCCGAATACTAAAAACATATCTTTCGTACTCCTCAAATACTTCAGAATATGCTTAACAGCAGTCCAGTGGAACTTTCCTGGATTCTGTTGGTATCTACTGACTAAGTTCTGAGCAAACGCCACATCAGGCCTTGTACATCTTACAGCATACATAATAGATCCTACTGCCGAAGCATAAGGCACCTTCTTCATGTAAGCCACCTCTTCAGGTGATGATGCATCTTTCTCATGACTTAACTCATGCTTAACCTCCATCGGTAAGAAACCTTTCTTAGAGTTATGCATGTTGTATTTCTTCAATATCTTATCAATATAAGCATCTTGACTAAGACCAATCAACCGTCTACTCCTATCTCGATAGATTTTAATTCCCAGAATATATGCAGCATCTCCCAAATCTTTCATAGAAAAACATTTACCAAGATAATCCTTAACTTCCTTAAGTCTTGGAATGTTACTTCCCATGATTAATATGTCATCGACATAAAGAATTAGGAACACTACATTACTCCCACTAGCTTTGCGGTATACACATGGCTCATCACGATTTTGAATAAATCCGAACTTTTTGATTTCTTCATCAAATCGCTTATTCCATTGACGTGATGCTTGCTTCAAACCATAAATGGATCTTTGAAGTTTGCACACGCGCTTTGGATATTTAGGATCAACGTACCCTTCCGGTTGTTGCATATAGATGTCTTCATCTAAGCGACCGTTTAAGAAGGCAGTTTTAACATCCATTTGCCATATCTCATAGTCATAGTATGCTGCTATAGCTATGAGAATCCTAATAGCTCGTAAGTCTGCTACAGGAGAAAATGTCTCCTCGTAGTCTATTCCAAAAGTTTGAGTAAAACCTTTAGCCACTAAACGTGCTTTATAGGATTGTACATCCCCATCCATGTCAGTTTTCTTCTTATAGATCCACCTATTTTTCACTACTTTAGCATTTTTAGGCGCGTCTACAAGAATCCAAACATCATTGATTTCCATGGATTTCATTTCCTCATTCATCGCAACTATCCATTTTGATTTTTCTGGATCAGACATTGCGGATCGATAGTTAGCAGGTTCACCAAGATCCCCTACTTCCTCCTCATCATCCTCTATGTATAGACATAGTTTGTCTGGCGCACGTATAGTCCTTTGAGACCTACGTGGAGGAATTAATTCCGGTGGAACACTCAGACTTTCTGGTTCTACAGGAATTTCATCGCTAGTATTTTCAGAAGGCAATGTATCTTCTTGAATTTCTTCAAGATCATAATTTCTCCCACTGAATTCTTGATTTACAAGATCATTTTCAAGGAAGTCTCCATACCGAGCCACAACTATTTTGTTCTCAGCCGGATAATAAAAGTAATAACCCATAGTTTCCTTAGGGTAACCTACAAAGATACATTTTACTGAGCGTTGTTGGAGTTTATCTCCAGAGTCACGTTTCACATACGCCTCACAACCCCAGACTTTCAAATAAGACAAATATGGCTTCTTGCCATGCCATAGTTCATATGGTGTCTTATCAACCTTCTTAGTGGGAACCATATTTAGAATACAAACAGCAGATTCAAGAGCATAATCCCAAAAAGATAATGGTAAAGTTGTAAGATTAAACATAGATCGCACCATATCTAATAATGTACGATTTCTCCTTTCAGATACACCATTTTGTTGTGGAGTATATGGAGAAGTAAGTTTCTGAACAATTCCATTCTCACTTAAATAATCTTTAAACTCTTGACTTAAATATTCACCACCACGGTCAGAACGAAGAGCTTTAATCTTCTTTCCTAGTTGTAACTCTACTTCGGCTTTAAACGTTTTGAATGTTTCAAATACCTCATGTTTATGCTTAAGTAAATAAACATAACCATAACGGCTATAATCATCCGTAAACGTCAAGAAGTAGCTAGCACCTTTCCTTGACACATGTCTAAATGGTCCACACACATCAGTATGTATCAAACCAAGTAGTTCAGTAGCCCTTTCAATATTGCTATTAAAAGGTTTCTTGGTCATCTTTCCAGAGATACAAGATTCACATTTATCAAATGATTCATCATTGATACTTTCCAAAAGCCCATCACGTTGCAGCTTTTGTATGCGAGTCTTCCCAATATGGGCAAGCCTACAATGCCAAAGATAAGAAGAGTTCTTGTCTAACTTACTCTTCTTATTCATGCTAAAAACAGAATTATTTTTCCTCTTGGAATTTTTACCATGCATGTTAATTTCAAAAACACCATTCACAGAAATTGCATCAAAATAGAATAGACCATCTTTGAAAACAGAAATTCTATTATTATCAATCGTGTGAGTAAATCCAAGATCCAACATACAAGAAAAGGAAATAACACCCCTAACAATTGTAGGTGCATAATGACAATTATTTAAAGACAGTACTAAACCCGAAGGTAAAACTAATTTAAATATTTCTATAGCTTCAACCGGTGCTTGTGCGCCATTGCCCACTTGCAGAGATTGTTCCCCATAGGATAGTCTCCTCTTCAACTCAAATCCCTGCAGGGTATTACAAATGTTGATACCACATCCTGTATCATATACCCAGGAGTTTGATTTGTATGAAAGATTAAATAACTCTATCATAAATAAGTTACCTGAAGATGGTGCTGCAGCAGCTTGCTCAGCCTTCTTCTTATGTTCTGCCATTTCATGGAGATAGAGAGAGCAATTCCTCTTCCAGTGTCCAGTCATTTTGCAGTAGTGGCAAGTCTTATCTTTCTGAGATTTCTTAGCAAAGTTCTGCTTCGGCTTAGATGTAGTCGCAACTTGCTTGCTCTTATCAGCCTTGCCTTTGCCTTTCTGCTTCTTATTCCCTTTCGGTTTAGGTTTAGACACTCTACCCTTTTGTACATAAAGTACTTGAGGCGTAGCAGTGGATGCCTTATCTTTCAAACCCTTTTCGAAGTCAATGAGCATTGCATGCAAATCATTAACTGTCTTCCCCGTGCAATCCATATTATAGTTACGAACAAAATCACCAAAGTCCTTATTAAGGGACCTATTGATCAAGTTAATAGCCATATTATGATCGAAGGGTTGTCCTAGTGCGATGAGTTGTTCCATATAACCCCTCATCTCCATGTAATGTGCACTTACGGACTTTCCAGGAGCTTGCTTGCAGCTATGTAGAGCATCAACTAGATCATAGATCTCTACAGGTTGTGGCGTTTCATACACTGCCTTGAGTTCATCAAGCATTTGCTTAGGAGGAAATAGCTCATACTTCCTTTGAAGTGATGGAGCCATTCTCCCTAACATTACAGCAGCCACCTCATGGTGCTTCTTAACGTTAGCAACGTGCTGAAGCCTTTCCGCATCAGATGCATCTTCAGCAAGATCCTCCGGAAAAGGATTTTCCAAGATATTGATAGTACCCGCTGCTCTCAGAACAATTCTTAGTGAGCGGTACCAATCATTGAAATTAGGACCAGTAAGTTCAGGACGTTCAAAGAAAGCTTTGAACGCCGAGCTTATTGTCAGATTGCTTTCGGGTTGAGCCATTTCTACAGAAATAAGTTCAAACATTAGTATTTTTGATAATACAATTCAAGAAAATAAAATTACCCCGGTAATAAAACCATAGTATTTTCCTTGAAAAACTAGAACCCATATTGACATAGATTCATCACATCAGTTGATCTGCTAGTGACAAATGTATTCAACACAGTAACTTGTCGAACAATAATTGCCTAAATCAAATTGCAATTTCTAGATATGTTAGGGATTTACATTGCCTAAATCATTTGCATTGTAAACATGTTTTATCCCTACTTTATGCCTTAAGTTTCCAGTTCTCACTGAGTAACTTAATTAAGTCGACTAATCTAAAGAACGTAAAACCTTCATGTGCAATCTTATTCAGTCATGAAGTTTTCTCTCCATTATAACATCGTCCGATATCTTATATGACGACAATTGTAACTTCAAGTGTTCGTCAATTAGAGGGCATATGACTTAAATTTAGGGTATAGATTTTGGTGTCAAAATCATGTACGGAGAAGCATGCATACATCTCCATAACATAAGTTTAATAAAACGTTTAGTAAACTTTTTGGTGAGACTAAAAGTTCATCATATACTTGCAAGTTGAGGTATTGGTTAAACCAATTAAAGATTTTACACACAATTAAATTCACATCGTACTTTTTCTAGAACATAGTTATAGCACAAAGCAATAACCTTATTCATTGTGTTTCGGATGTGAATTAATGTAGTTAAATCAACCTTAAAGAATTGTACCAATAACAACCGTAGGTAATTCCAATTTTGACGCACAGGCGAGCCGGGAATTTGGTCAGCGTAAAAGCATAGCACCTCCTTCCTTAACCGGGTACAAGACCAGCGGTGCGTTATACCCACTTTATAGTTTGCCAAAATTGAGTAGGCCGTTAAGTTGCTATTGCAATTCTAATCAACGCAAATCATATGAATTTTACATCTCAAAACAATTCATTAATTTTGATAAGATTTAGTCCATATTATTTTTCTTGGAAAAAATTACCCTTGTTTACAACATACAAATAAAAAAAACGTATGAAA
Organism: Glebionis coronaria; assembly: GCA_025667525.1. NCBI lineage: Eukaryota > Viridiplantae > Streptophyta > Magnoliopsida > Asterales > Asteraceae > Glebionis > Glebionis coronaria. The sequence continues at coordinate 50,783 of JANFOE010001277.1, read as the reverse complement.
ACAAGTAGTACAAAAAAAACTAAATCAAATAGCCACATGCAAACCAATTTATTCAAAGAACATCAAATCTAGGGTTTTTATAAACATAAAAAGTCTTCCCTAATTTTAAAACTTTGAATCAAATAAAGCAAATAGCAATCAAAATTATATGATCCGTAAGAAACATGCATGTTTATTACGGATCTCCCACATTCTCTTAACAATTAAAAACTACGGATCGTAACCACGCATGACATAACAATTAATTCATGCAAAACATCTAAAGTCAATTACCATGTAATTTTAGGGTTTACAAAATTTTTTTTTTTTTTTATAAAAAATTCGACATAAGTCGATTTTAATAATAATAAAAAACGAAACCCTAATTTTTCATAAAACCTAAAAAACAACATGTAATTTTTAACAAAAATCAATATTAGTTAAAAAAACTTTAGATCTTGATAATTATAATCATGTTAAAACGGCTCTCGATGCCACTAATGGTTTATATAGTTCATAACAATTATTTAAAACCCTAATATGGATCAAAGAACGCATAGCGGAAGCGATTAACAAGATCATTAATTTAACACAATTATATTAATCAAGATTAGGGTTACATACCTTTATCCTAGCAAGATCCACAAGACGACGGAACGAACGGCGACTAGGGTTAATCACGAACACCACCAAGAATATAATCTAAAGGAAGATTATATCACGCTCTTGTACATACGTAATACAACGAGTTAACCGTGAGTCTAGCACGATCAAACCGAGCTTCAACGCTTATGGATTATCTACCCAACAACCCTAGAGAGGGGCTAGGACTAGATAAAATAGAAGAACGAAAGTCAACGAAAAACCCTTGTGGGGGCTATGTTGCGATCGCAGGACAAGAGAAGAAGGGGAGGGACAAAAAATAATGAAGGCCTTGGGGTTGTTTATATAGGCTTGGCATTCCTTGGGCTCCAAGTAATAAACACGAATTAGGAAACAAAAAGTTTCCCTCTCCCCCCCTTTGGTTTGGCCGACGGCTACACAACCCCCAAGGGGTGTTTGTGTAGCTTTTCCTACTCCTTCTTTTAGCTTCTATTTAGTTTCCATAACGGTGGTTATAACTTAACTTTTATTTATCAACGATCTTTAGTTAAGCTTAGGTTTGATTTAATAAATATATATAAAATATATTTAATAAATAAATTAACTCTTTATGTTATGTGTGCAATCCCGTGATCCCGAGTTCGATCCTATCTCACGACTATTAATTTTAAGTCCATAAACTTTCAGGTTACACACGAAACATCACCAGAAAATGTGGCGGGAAACATTGAGCAAGATGATCAGAAATGACGTGGCATGTCCGGTTGATTTTATGAAATATGACTCATAAGTAGGGATGAGTATTTCGTCCCGAATCCCGAAACCGAACCGGAACCGTACCAATTCGCGGTACCTGAATCCCGTTCGGTACGGTACCGGTACTACGAAATAAGGTGAAAAAAAAATTCGGTACCACTAATTCGGTACGGTACCGGTACCAAATCGGGAAATTCCCGAGAAAAACGGGAAAATCCCGATTCCCCGATACCGGCACCGATATCCGAATCCCGTTCGGTATAGTACCGATACCATTAATTTATGCTCGGGAAATCGGTACCACTAATTCGGTACGGGATCGGTACGGGACCGGTACCGTGCTCATCCCTACGTCGTAAGTGAACATTTGGAAAAGTTCATTGCTATTAGATGGATTTAACCCTTCTTAATATCACAAGCTTTTGATAATGAAACATTGTGTTATGATCGCACATTAGTCAAGTATGGGATTGGTTGATGGTTTATAAAGCCAAGATGTCCCCTCCTCAAATAAGCTAGCGTTTTGCGTGAGTTCTACACTTGGGACTTACGAACCGATTACGAGCCTAGTATGGGATAGGTTCGTATCAATTGGTAGCCAAGCTAGCCCTACCTTTTGAGGTTCCAACACTCGGAGTGGTGGCCTATGGAGTGGTGGCTTGGACCCGAAAAAAGAAGGGTGCCAACCGTGACCAACATAGCCATGACCAACGAGCTCGGAGTGGTGGCTTGGACCCAGAGGGGGTGCCAACCGTGACCAACATAGCCGTGACCAACGAGGATGTTGGTTCTTCAAAGGGTGGGGTAGTGTTATGATCCCACATCGGTCAAGTTCAAGTATGGGTGATGGTTTATAAAGCCAAAGTGCCCCCTCCTCAGATAAGCTAGCTTTTTGAGTGAGTTATACACTTGAGACTTATGAACGGATTACGAGCCTAGTATGGGATAGGTTCGAATCACATTGCTAAGAAAAAATGGCATGCCCCTTGATCATGATTGGTATTGTAATTAGTTTTATCATTTTATGATTTGTGATTAGTTTATACGACGACACAAAGTGATACCATCACCCACAGAGTTGGCAGATCTCGACCCTTGGATCAACATCCAAGGCTTTCATAAGCTGTAACACAAAATCTCTGTAATACCTAACATATTTCCTCATGGGCGCATCTGGTGCAGACTTCTCTGAAATCAATCTTGTGAGCAACACCAGCTTTCGTAATTTTAATGGCTTAAGTCCCAAGCCAATATCTTTCCATCCTCTGGGAGAGTGAGAGCCGTGGAAAGTAGTGAATAATCGGTATAAGCACCAATCTCCATCGTGTTCTTAGCATTTATCAACTGAAGAAGTAGGTTCAAAAACTGTCCATCAGCAGATGTCTTAATAAGATTATCTTTAGCTAGTCAAATATAACATTTAGGTAATGGAACAGAGTCCCATATTGTTATAAAGGTAAAGAACAAGCCAATAAATTCCTACACACATTTAAGGTATAGTAACCTTGGCATATGTACTTACCAACGGTGATTCACCGGTACTTCACGAAGCTCTTTCATGGGTTTAGGGCTCTCTGGGGTAAACACTTGTTTCAAGAATGTATTGGTAAAGGGCGTCACTTTGAAGGAGGCTCTTGTGGCCAACTTCTTGGTGTTTTGCGGGTTGAGTTACATGGAAAGCTCTTGATGTAAGGCAGTGGTACTTCATAGGAAGGTATAGGAGATGAGAGTTGATCAAGTAAGAGCAAGGAAGTTGTTGGGTTGGAGAGTTGATGTGAACTGAGGTTGGTAAATGCTGATTTCATCTTCCAGTTTTGTTTGTTTTTCTTGGGTAACAGCTCACTATATTAAAATATGTTGCAGGTGATCCAAAAAAGACGGAACTTGCATTTGATGGAGCTAAGGAAAGGTAATCTTTGTCTGAAGCTGACTTGATAGAAGAAGATTCTTTTGATTCTGCAGTTAATGGCTGCATATGCTGTCTTTACACAGCATGTCCTGTTCTGTTTATAGTTGATGACCCAAAACTAATTTTTTGTTTTCCTTTCAATGTTCCAAAATGGTAAAAGTTCTAAATTCAAATGTGATTTACATTAGGACTTGGGCACAACTGATAGATCTTGCAGTGGAGGGAACACTTAATGTATCAGTCCCTAAAGTTTCATCTCTAAAGAGATTGGTCTGGACATCATCCATGGCTACATTTGCATTTGGTGTAAAAGTGGCCGAGCGAGACGTAGTGGATAAAACATTGTTTTCAGATCCAGATATACGTGAGCATAAAAAGAAGTATAGGGAGTGTTTGGGATTGCGTATTACTGGAAAACTGATTACCTGTTTATTGGCCTTATGATACCAACATGTGAATATTGTCGGTTTACATCCTCCATATATGGAAATGGGTTCATGTTTCTCTTAAAGTTACTTTCATGTTGCAGGAGCAGGAAGCTGTTTCATTTGTTTTTGAATATGTGTCATCATCATCCAATTAATACATTCCTCTACATTACCTTAAGGGTAAGCAAGCTGCCATCAAATTACCTTTCTCTGCCATTCGCTAACAACTGGACCTCCATTGTTAAGCTCCAAAAGTTTCATTATATCCCTCTCATTAACTAAAGGTTTAACCTCCCACACCAAATCTAGATCTAGTTTCAAAATCTCCTCCTGAACCTTTTCAAACACTCCTATTTTGCTGCTGAGTCTTTGATTAACATAATCGACAACATCTATGCAGGCCTAACAACAATCTTAATTTCAATGAAACAAGAACATTAATCATACGTATCAACTTTCCAATCAACCTCAACAGGTTCAATGCTTGAAACGTTTAAAGGATTCATAGATGAGAATTGCTCAACAACATTGTGCAATCTTAGTACATCGGCAGCATCACTATGTCTGAGCTTAAGTGACTTTTTGAAAACGTGTTTCACGACTGAAATCATCTGCTCTTTATAACATCCGTGCATGGTCTTTCTGAGTGAGAGGAACAATGCTGCATACAAGTACAATCTCCTTTGTTCATCGCTAAATGTAAAACCTCCTTTGGCGTTCATAAGTATCCATGCTGCATCCATATAACCAACACATGTCTTATCTTGTTCTCGTGATAGATGCTCAAAATTTGGGGGCCATGTGAGTACAACCGAGGACAATCCTAACTCGGAGATGCATTCAATTGCTTTCAATGGTTGGTTGCCACTTACTATAAGTTTTATTTCATGACCAATGCGTTGTCTGGTTTTATGACTTTATCATAAAAGGCAGATTTACATCATTGTCACCAGCTGCGACTTATAGCTCTTTGACCATTTTAAAGTCAAACCTAGCACTGAAATGAATTGCTGTAAGAACTCTCAAAGGAGTCCGAGGTAAAGGAGTCACAATCTTTCCATTTTTCAGATCATCAAGTCCCCGTCCTGTGAACAAAAATGATTAGTAGGCGTAACTACTAGACCTAATGATAGACCTACAAATGTGATTGATGGAGATAAAAAGGTGATTGGTGGTTAATGATGAGAGAGAATTAGTGTATTACACTTGTCAAATAATGAATGGAGTATGCCTATTTGTAGGTCCATGTAGTAGGTCTATTTATCACTACTCTCCTGTGAAATCTTCAACTTTACATGTTTGAATGTTATAAAACAAGCTATTAATGGTCAAATCCCTTCTATATGTGTCATGTTCGGTTAAACCCAAACTCTATGGTTAAAACCCGGTTGGTTTGAGCGTAATCTTCGCATATCAAGTTAACAAAATCAATCAAAACATCATAAAGGCGCATTCTTGTTGTTTCCAAGTGCTTGGATTTCTGAGCCTTGCTTTGATAACTCAAAACCCTTGTGTTTCTTCTCATGTGGATAACAAGTGATCATTTACATTTTCACAAAACTCTCCACCCATCATATTATCTAGAGTGATATTAATGTCATTGCATTCTTCTCCTAGTAGCTTGTCTCGGACCCACCCAACCATCAGATATTCGCCTTTCTTTATCGGTTAAATGAATGTTTTCCATCACCACAACATGCGAGGGGAAGATAAGATCCTGTTAGTCTTTGACATTGCTCTGCAACACTCGTGCAAGACACTAATAGAGGGTTCTGTAGGTTGCAAGTGGTTTTATGAGCAGAAACGAAAGAGCTTCGTGTAATGGTTTTTGATAACAAAATTCCACAAAACAATCGCTATTTTCTCACCAATTTTAGCCATACCCACAAAAACTGTGTTCGAAACCGAGTTTTACAAACGATTATATCAACTAAAACATAAAAATATAATTTAACATTAATATTGAAAATATTTAATACATAATAATAATAATCAATACACGCTGAAAAATAAAAAATAATTAATACTAATTAATATATAATTAATACGCCTCATTATTTAATAATTCAAATATATATATATTTACACTGGAAATCAATTAAAATATATATTTATAAAATTTAAAGTAGCACACTCTGGAAAAGGTTCAACATAGACCCTTAGAGCACAGGGTATGGTTTGGTGTTTTCGTGCTGAGCCGTGGGAAAACACCAGAATTTTAAGGAGTATGGTGAGTGATGGCTAAATGATCCCACCACACCAGAAACACGAAAACATCACATTTCATGCTCCTTGGTTGGCTTGAGCCATCGAGTATACATTGGGCCCACATAAAAAAAATTAAAATAAAATTTCATTAATAAAAAAAATTACACAATAAAAAAAAATTACACAATAAAAAAAAATTACACAATAAAAAAAATTACACAATAGAAAAAAATAACCTGAGTAAAATTTATTGCTCTTCTTCTTGATTCCACAAGTGTTCAACAAGGTCGTATCGAAGGTCTTCGTGCGTTGCTCTATCCCGAAGTTCTTTTGTTTTCATTTGTTGCCTTTCGCATTGTTCGACCCAAGTACGTGTAATGTTGGATTCGGGAGAAACGTACATGTGCATATATTCACTTATATCGAACTTTTGGTCTTTCAATATCATGTTGTGTAATATAATGCAAGTGTACATAATTATCCTAATGACGTTCATTTGATACGCTCGTGCCGGTTGTTGTATAATTCCCCACCGACCTTGTAGCACACCAAAGGCTCTTTCAACATCTTTTCTTGCACTTTCTTGAACCTTTTTAAACTTCAATGTTTTTGCATCCCTAGCAACACTAAAAGCTTTGACAAAAGTAGACCATTGTGGATAAATGCCATCCGCTAAATAATAACCTTTGTTATAAGTATTCCCGTTAACTTCAAACGGAGTTTCGGGAGCTCTATCGGCTAGAAGGTCATCATATAACGGTGAACCATTTAACACATTAAGGTCGTTATTTGCACCCGGTACCCTAAAATATGCATGCCAAAACCATAATTGTTGATCGGCTACGGCCTCAAGCATTATAGTCGGGTATTTTTTACATCTATTTTTAAATTGACCATGTAACGCCTTGGGGCATTTAACCCATTCCCAATGCATACACCCTAGCATTCCCGGAAGACCGTGTTTCTTCTCATGTAAATCATATACATGTTGGACATCCGCTAAATTAGGTTTTCTCAAATATTCTTCAACATACAATATATATATGCATTTAGTAAAATGCCATAAGCATTCACGGGAACAACGTGCCGCACATTGCAAATACTCGTCAAATGCATCGGGGCTTGAACCATATGTCAATTGGCGTATGGCGGATGTACATTTCAAACGAGTAGAAAACCCCAAACGACCCGTTGCATCTTCACGTTGCTTAAAAAAAGGAAGTATTCGGGCAAAGGGTCGGCATTATAATTTTGTATATCACTAACAATTTTATTAAATAAAGTGGAGCTCATACGATACCTTTGTCGAAAATATTCTTCCGGATATATAGGTGGCGTATCTTCATCCCCAAAATAATCTCATTGTAATTTTTCTTCCGCCCATTCTCTTTCACGTGGAATGTAGCGTCTTGTATACGGGTCTCTTTCGTCTTCAACTTCTTCTAATCGATCTAAATAATCGATGTATTGAGCATAATTATTCATATCTAGTGTGGAGTAATACTCATACATATCGGGAATGTCTTTCATTTAAATTTACTAGTGTGTATATGATTGTAGAGGTGAAATGAGTGTTTTGTATGTGATTTATAGGTGAAAATGAGAGTTTTATAGGTGAAAAAATAGGTTTTTTTGAAAAAAACGGGTCTCCAACGGTATAAAAATTTCTCCAACGGTAATATTTTTTTTGAAAATTAAAAAAATAAAATAAAAATAAAATAAAATTAAATATGCACGAAAACGCGAGACTGGGTACGGTCTCGCGTTTTCATGTCTCGCGTTTTCGTGCAAAAAAGCGCTTCGTGCCCTCGGCTCGAGACACGAAAACGCCACACGGGGTGTGGCTCTCGCGTTTTCAGTTGGCGCCGTGGGAAAACGCGGGGCGAAAACGCCCCGTACCCTGTGCTCTTAGTTTAACATATACTCAATCAACCAATCACAACCACTCATTTTTATCATGTAACAAAGAACTCATTTTTTAAAAATTAAATATCTCACAAACCGTTCATCCTTGCGTAAAACAAAAATATCATCGCGACGAGAATTAAATCATCTATCTATCGAGGGGCACATGTATATAATTTCGACGAACTTTTTTTCGACTTTTTTTCTTAAGTCACGTATGAGAGAATCATATATGATTCGTCACGAAACATATATGATTTTTAGAAAATCATATATGATTCGTGACGAATCATATATGATTCTCTCATATGTGACTTAAGAAAAAAAGTTCGTCGAAAGTATATACATGTGCCTCTCGATAGAAAGATGATTTAATTCTCGTTGCAATGGTGTATTTTTTTTTTCGTTTGACGATTTACCGTTTGTGAGATTTAATTTTTAAAAAGGTGGTGGGAAGTGGGTTTTTAAAAAAGTGGGTGATTATAATTAGTTGAATAGGTATATGCACTCTTATAAACTTTTTGTACAAACCTTTACGATACAAAAATTTCGAAAATTTATTTCTGTATTTTTTTTTATCAAGTTTACTTTTGCGTTAATTGAGGAGTACACATTAAATGACCAAGTGAATATGTAGAGCTTTAGAATTTTATTTTATTTTAAATATTGTTATCGCACACCACTGCTAAACGTATCCTTAGAAACACAACTTTGAGTAGCTGGTGGGTGGGTCCGAGCTAGCTTCTCCGTAACAAAAGCAATTATATTGATATTGCTCTTGATAATATTATGGCTCAAGAGCTTTGTGTAAACTGAATCATTACTTGGTATTAACAGGAGAATAGACACAAGCGATTGCCATTACCTAAAGCAATCGTCAATCAAAGCATCTGGAATCCGAGGATTTCACTTAAAACAGAAGATTATCAACCATTGCTTGTTTTATAACATTCAGACATGTTCCCCAAACAAAGCAAAAAATTATGGTTTTGGACGACCCTCTAAGAGTTCTTAGAGCAATTCCTTTTTGTGCTAGGTTCGACTTTATTAGAGTCAAAGAGCTAAAAGTCGCAGCTGATGAGAATGGCTTGAAATCCGCCTTTCATTTTAAAATTAGCTGAGAACGTAATACGTATTGGTCATGAAATCCATTCTACGGCAAGTGTCAACCAAACCATTAAAGCAATTCAATGCACATTTGAGTTAGGAAGTTGTACTCAGATTGCCCTCCAAATTTGAGCCAACATGATAGATGGATGCAGCGCGAATAACTTACATTTAGTGTATGGAAAAAATATAACCGCAGAAAGAGAAAGAAGAAAAATATAACCGCAGTGAAACACATTTTTCAAAGAGTTACTTAAGCTCAGACATGAATGTTGATGCAGTTGAGAAATTCTCTTCTATGATTCTTTCATTGTTGCAAGAAAGGATTTACTAGCAGTTAAAAGTATTATAAAGAGTACAAACTCTGGAATACTTTTGATACATATCTGTGTCGTGTAAAATGTGTTATCAGACCTCCTCCTAGGTGCTTTTCTTAGCCCGAATTTGTCGTGTCCATCTTTCTTTTCTTAGCCTGCATATATATAGCTCAAATATCAATATTCGGTTTTCATATTCATCCACCTGATCCTCCTACTACGTATTCTACTTGGTGCTATTGACAATAGAGTACCACTACCATCAGAATTCATATCCCTGTACTTGATAAAACAAGTTTACTTACAAGAGGAGCTTCTGCTTCATATCCAACTCTGCTCTCCAGTTCAGCAAGCATTTTCTTCTTCGCCTTTTGTTCCTAATTGCATGCAAATATTTAAAATGATAAATTTTAGGAGCATTTGTAAATTAGAATGCAAATAAAGATTTCAAAGAGACCTGGCGAGTCTTCTTAGGGGGCTCTTCCAGTTTTTCTGATTCGGCCAAAATCTCAAGTAGCTTAACCCTTTTTGACATGTCATCTTCCTGGGAGTTGATCACACTCTCTGAAGGAGGCTTTAGTATCAAACGTTTTTCCTTAGCAAAAATAAGGGGAACCCCATCCATCTAAACAGAAAACCAAAAGCATACTTAAGAGAATACATAGAGCAAACTTAGAAAGAAAAGATAAAAAAAAAGGTGTAAAGGCAAACCTTTTGGACTTTACCAAACAAGACCCTACTAGTCTTGAGAATTGCACCTATGTGCTTCCCTTTGACTAATAGGGACTGCAAGCATTCCTTCCCGGTCTTTGTCTCAACATGGCCACACGACTCATGAATAAACCCGCTTGCTAATATTAGAGCCCCTCTCATATGGTTACTCACATAACTGTTGCCACCCACCTTCATTTCCTCATAAATGCAACTACAGGGAATAAGTAAAGGCCATGAGTGGGAGTTAAATTTTTTACTACATTAATTAACTATAGCAAATTACTAGTGATATAGTAGTGAGTTACCTAGTGGTGTATAACGAATTCAAGTCTGTTCCAACCAATTCTACAAGCTGAGTCAAACCTATCCCGTTTAATGCGAGATGCTGAATGAAGGGACCATCTAATAAGATCTTGAGAGACTTGTTATCAATAAGATAATGAGTCATGTAAAATTCAATTACAATTCTGTTTAGCTGCAAGCAAAAGAAACAAATATGAACATTATCAATGATTCTATGGTCCACTTAGAATAATAATACAGAAGAAATGGTGGACCCTAACCTCTTGAGCCCTTTTGCTTTGGTTAAAGAACTCCATTGCACTATCTCTCTGCACTTTAGATACCCTTTTCAAAATGTGATTTGCTCCTTTGCATACAACTACAGGGACACCATACCTCTGATAAAACAAAAACAAGTTAATTTGCTAGAAAATCAGGGGAAATTTAAGAGAAAGGAGATATTATATTTTTCCACCTGCTGCATAGTATGGCTGATTATATCATCAGCGGTTGCAAATATAAACTTCCTGTAGTTTTGGCACTCCACCACGCTATCTAAACAAGCTAACAGCCCGCTCTCAACGTGACAACACCATGTGTGCTGGACAAGATCCGACAACTCTTCGTTGCTAGCAAGCAACTCTCTAACGCAACTATAAAATGACATTCTTAAGTACGCGTACAAGTATATACTTCAACTAAAAAGCATCAAATAGTTAACCACCATACCTAGTTGTATAAAGTTTTAGATCAGCGTTGAGAACTTCTTTAAGACCAATGATTGGATTCTTCTTAGATGCTGCAAGAAACTTCATATAGGACACATCACAAAACACATTCAAAGGTGCTTTAAACCCGTGGGTTTTGTGGAAATATTGCATACCATCCTGATCCTGTAAAACAATCCAGAAGAGTTGGCAAAGTAAAACTTCTGTTCGCCCTTAAAATCGCTCACCCAAAGTAACAATCCACAATAGTCACCGGATTTCGGACTGAAACAAAATACTCTACACGACAAAAAAAATAAAAAAATACAAAGTGCTTCTCGCTTCTCGACTGACACTCTATTTCCTGCAGTAGACCCACCCTCAAGGACCCAAACAAATGAAAACACACACGTAGACAGAGCTGGACAAAATACTCAATTAACTTGCAAGAATGGGAAAATATGGCAATATGTATACGCTTATGTATAACCATTCTACACCTCATAGACGTTGTTGATGAACACGAAATAAACTTGCATCATTAGCAATTGGTTAACTAGTGTAATACCCGTGCGTTGCACGGGTCATGCGTTAATAATCAATTAGTTTTTTTACGACAACCTAATTAATAGCAAATATTCGCTTCAGTGGGTTTATTTCTAAGCATTCGTTTACCAACTACACCTTTTATGTGGGTTCCAGAAATGACTTTTGGCTACGCTTATTGTTTTTAATGATCATTGGTGGTGGAGTTATCGGCACATCTTTTGCCTTACTTTATTGGATCTTTATTTTACCACAAAATTGAAGTTGAGTGTTTTCATTAGTACTAAAATGGGTCAAAACATAGGGCACTTGGTTCTGAAAGAAAAGGGTCAAAACTGCTGGTATTGTTTGGTTCTGCAATAAGATGGGTCATATATTAATCATGCAATAATCTGTGATGACGGGTCCTATGTGTCAGTTCGTAGGTCTTGTTGGAAAAACTACAAATGTGAAATATCTTTTATTGCTGTAGTTGTGTAAATGTGACTTATGTCAGCGAAAGATCTTAAAGCAAACAATCAAAATTAAGGATAATTATTTGCACATAAATTTTACCTTGAAGAATGGGATTAGTGCATCTGCAATAAGTCGAGTCATATTACAGTATAACTTACTGATACTAATATACTTCCCTTTTCTTTCTTTTCTGACCCATAGTATCAATATGGGCAACAATACAACACATCAATAAAAAAATGGGTTATATAGTATATTACTTTTATAACTTACTGATAAAATGTTAAAACCTCAGTGAACACCATAATATGTCAAAACCACAAATGTGAAAATACTTTATAACCTACTGATAATAATATGCTTTATCTATAATGCAAATAGTATTAGTTATAGTCTACTGAATACTGCATATAACAATTAACAATTCAGAGGTGACCAAAAGAAACTACAACACCTATGAAAATAACATTATTGGTTAATAAGATCCTAACCTTTTATTAAAGGAATTACAAATAGAAACAAACTCGAAGGTAACAATGAAGAAGCAATATTAAAACTACAAGAATACTTAATCTTACGTATTATTAGGAAATACATCTATAAGAACTCAACATGTCACTGAATGTATTCTTCATTTTCATCCTCGTCGATACAATCTTCTTTTACCAGTTACTTTGACACCAGGTATAAAAACTGAAGGACATAATGAAAATGCAGCTCGACAATAACATGGTTTTGATTATTTTATGTTTCTAGTATAGCTAATTTTTTATAATGATAGTGACTAATGTAACTGAGAGTGACAATACTCTATCTCTATTCCCCTCTTTATATAGAAATCACAAAGTGAAAATTGGCGCAACTTTATAAGTCAAAAGTAGCCACAAAATGTTCACAGTTTATTATGATATCCCTTAAACATAGGAGTGCAAGTTACAGTATCTATTATCGCATGTGCCTTTAAAGTATATCTACACATTTGCATTCAAATGTTGTTGATAACTACCAAGTAATTTATACGGTTGAGATGTAACAATTGTGTGATCCAAGGGTGTAGAGATAGTGACAGGTCATATTTATTTCTCTCTCTGCTACGTTGGCAATAAGAAGGGAAATGTGACCATAAAAAATTGAAGTACGCCATTAATCTAATACTAGCCCTGGCTAAACACAGTGGATTATACCCTTACAATATATATCGATAACAGATCAAATAGAAACGGGAATCATCACTTTACGTTCTACAAACGAATCACGCCTAGTTTTAACCAAACAATCGCGCGCACAAGTAATGCTTGGCGTATCATTCAATAGAAACAGAATCAGACATCATTTTCACAAATCAGATACCAGCCACTTAAAATCGTACATCATTTACATCAAACGCTTAACAAATTATACAAATTACAAAAGTGAAAATCAATTAGAGATCAAGATCAACTTAGATCAAGATTAGAATAATAGAAATGAGATGATAACGTACCATTAGCTGTTTATCTTTATCTAAATTTCGCTTATCCATCATCACGATTATTCAGTATTTTAGGGTTTCGAATTTCGATTTGAGTGTTTGTTTGGGGTTTTTTTTTGGCGCCCGAGTGATTTTGTTGGTTTTTATGTATGTGTATGTATACTGGGCTTACTGATTTGTACATCTGCTTCACGGCAGTTAGACCTTGACGCGTGCCACACGCCTTATTAATCTAATATAGTATAAACTCGATTAATTAATACTCGATATTTTTTGTCGGTTCTGACTCAGGATAGAGTGTTAAATTAATAATTCGTTAAAATTATAAGATAATACATTTTTGATAATTTCTTTGGACCCCATATAAAATATAAATTAATAATTTCTTATATATAGCATATTACATGAATGATTTATGAAGGTTTCTTGAAAAATGACTCAATTGTCTTTTGTTTTTTTGTTGAAATCAATTTCCCCTTGAATCTCGTCTCTAATTTTCCTTAGCATGGTAAGAACTTCTAGTGTTGTTTTTTAATCCATATCTTGCTTTGAACTTTCCAAGCCAACCAATAGAAAAAATAAAGTCTGGAGTATCCACTGGATACATATCTCATAAACTTTTTCGCCTTCTCGATGATTATTCACCTGTCATATTCACATGTTCTTGATATTGAAGAATCCGTTCATAGAGAGATTTTTCTAGGTCAGGAAATTTTGCCGGTTTGTATCGCTTAACATCGCCTCTTTTGGAAGCAAGTGAGAGATACTCTAAAGACCGCTTAACTGTATTCGATATTGTCGCTTGGCTCACCTGCAAACCATAGTTACTATGAACCCATTCTTGCAATTGAGAGACTTGGATTATCCTTGTTGTGCTTGTATAATGCTCTTCGAATCTCGTCTGCATTGTTGTTTTTTCACACCTATAAGATGGGAAGCCATGTTGTGTGTATGATTTGTTTGTGTTAACCTATTTTGATCTTGTATTTATATAGAAAATATTTTTAATGTCCATAAAGTGATACATTGAACACAAGAAGCATAATAAGGTGCGAGATTGAAGGTGTCTTTCAAATTGGGCCGTTCATTTGATATACGTACATGCGAGTTAGATCTTGACAAAAAAAAATGATCTTGACGCGTGCCACACGCTTATTTCACCCTCGCATTATTACAATCTTATATATTACTAAAAAATTATGTGGCTTACTGTTTCGCAAATAATCCTTCACGGCCCTTTCTCGCAAAGTTTATTCATAAAAAAATTGCTTTATTTTTTGTAAAGGTGAAAACTACTTCACTCGCTTGATTACTAAGCACCTCATTGTTAGAAATACGTTTTTTGTATTTAGAAAGTCTTGGTCACTCCAACAATATAGTTAAGGGCTCGTAGTATAGTTTAGTTACATTTTATGCAAGCCCGACCCATGAGCATGTTCATGGGCCGGAGGCCCAAGTCCACTAATGGACTTGGGTATATAAACCCCTTTCCTTCATGAAAAGGGGTTTTGGTTGTTTCATTATTTCAATATATCTCACACATTTTCTCTCATCTATCTCTCTCTACTTTCTCACACTAGAAACATCAACCCACTTGTTAGATCATATATTACCAAGATTCTACAATTGGTATCAAGAGCCATGGGATGAAATAGAGGTGTGCTTTGTGTTGTTCATGGTTATTTAGTGTGTTTGTGAGTTTTTCATAGCTTTTTACCCAAGCTTCAAAAAAATTTCGTGTTTTTTTGTTCCAAGTGATCTACATATCTCCTATATAGTTGTGGTAGGGATTTAGGTGCTTTGTATTGGTTAAAATCACAAATTTTCTTTGCAAAAATCTCATTTTTCTTCAAATATTTTGAGACAGTGATTTTATTGCGAAATTTGGGCATTAAGTTTCTTCGGAATATTCAAGGGTTTTCAATATTGCGAAAAGTCTGTTTAAAAACTCTTGGGAATCCTTAGGGTTTATATTATTGCGAAGAATGGTCTTTTGCTTTTTGTGAAGTATCACATAATTCTGATATTGCGAAGATACAGTTTTTAGTAATATTGTGAAGAGTGTATTGTTGAGTATTGTGAAGATTGGTTTGTTCATAGTATTGCGAAGATACAGTTTTTACTAATATTGCGAAGAGTGTATTATTGAATATTGCGAAGATTGGTTTGTTCAGAGTATTGCGAAGATTCTAATTGTGCTATTGCGAAGATTGACTTGTTTGACTTTTGACATTGCGAAGTTTGCATGTTTCAGTATTGCGAAAATTCATTTTGAATTATTGCGAAAACTTGCATTGTTTCAGTATTGCGAAGATTACAATTCATTATATTGTGAAGACTTGCTACTTTGAGGGTATGGTGGTTATGGAAGGTTCAGTAAATTGCTTGTTCAATTAGTAGTTCATGTACAGGTAATCTCTCATGAAGAAGCTAATCTAAAATTCTTGAGAGCAGTTCCACAAGAGTGGAAAATGATGGCTATGCACTTCATCACAATAGATGATTTAGATGTTACTCCTTTTGATCATCTCTACAACAATCTCAGAGTATATGATATGGATGTTAAGGGAGTTGAACCACCAAAAGCATATATATCAAAGTCTAACTTAGCCTTTTTGTCAGAAGGAAGCAGCAATACATACTCTCAAGGTACCGCTGGTGGATCAAGTAGCGGTACTTACTTCCAAGGTACTGCTGGTGGACCAACAAGCAGTACTTATCCTCAAAGTACTGGAAACAGTCCATCAATGACTCAGAACTCACCATTATTCAGTGAAGTGATGCCTTTTCATTCTTTGCTGGATAAGATAACAAACCAAGATTGACTCTTAATGATCTGTTCCAAACGGATGATGCTGATATTGAAGAGATGGATCTCAAATGGCAAGCTGCAATGACCTCAGTTAGATCCAACATATTCTACAAAAAGACTGGAAGGAAGATAAGCGTTGATTCTAATGAACCATTAGGATATGACAAATCTAAGGTTGAATGCTACAGCTGTGGAAAGCTTGGACACTTTTCAAGGGAATGCAAAAGAGAATAAACTGAAGGTAGCAACCAAAAGTTTAAGAGCAGCAATAGAACCAGCATAAGAGTCACTCAAAGTCTTCCAAAGGGTGACAGCAGAAATTCATGGAGTCCTAAGACAACTAAGGCATTAGTGACTGTGGATAGAGTGGTTGACTAGACTGGCAATCATGAAGAAGAAGAAGAACATGGATTAATGGCACTTTCTCATGAAGACACTGAGGTACATCCCTGTTCTAAAAATTGTGTTCTTAAGTTTAATAGTCTTAAAGTAGAACTTGAGGAACAATATCAAAAGGTAAACACATGTACTATAGAAGTTAATTCTTTTAAACAAGGTGTTGCTAAGTTAGAAGATAATATATTTTTGTATCAAAAGGGTCTGCAAAACTATGAAGAGAAAATTAGGTTTTTGTCTCTTCAAATGAAAGAAAAAGATGTGTCTATTAAAGCTTTTGAAAAACAACTTATGAAAGTCACAGCAGAAAATAAAGTTTTAAAAGCTACTCTTTTTGATGAAAGAGAAGTGATTAATCAATGGCAAAAATTTTCAAAAGGAATGGGTAAGCTGATTAATTCACAAATGGGGTATTATGATAAAACAGGCCTAGGTTATTTAGAGGACCAACCTGGGATAACTCTAACTGACAAGGACTTATCCAAAGGGATTTTTGATAGTTCTTGTGACTCAAAAGACACACATGAAAATGATTGGTATGTTGAAGGAATGAAGGCAGTTCCTCCATCATTATCAGGAGTTTATATGCCCCCCAATAATGATAAGAGTTTAGAGTTAGATAAATCAAAAGCTGTTTATGGTAAAAAAATCTGATGATTCAGAATCAGAAAAAGGTTGTCTATTCACCTTTAATGAGCACATTTATGCCTGAAGGACATGTGTCTACAACTAGTTCTGCTCCCAAGCAGGTTAAATCTTCTATTAAGGCAATGGATAGCAATGTAAAACATCATGGTAGTATCAAGAGGGGTGGGCTAAGTTTTGAAAACACTAAGTCGGAATCACCTTTTGGATCTTCTTTGAAAAGAAAAGGATGTTATGTGTGTGGTAGTTTAGATCATTTTATCAAAGATTGTATTGTGCATGAAGATAAAATTACTAAACAAAAGGCTGCAAAGAGGGTCACAATGAAAGGGCATGAGAAGATTGCACAAGGAAAAAGGCAATTGGGACCAAGAGATGACACACCTAAGTAGGGTCATGCTCTGAGGGTAAATAAGCAAAATATGTCAAATAAAATAAGCCACCCTCATACCAATAAGGACTTTGTACCTAGAGCAGTACTTATGAAACAAGGTCTAATACCTTTAAAGTCAAGTTCTTCAGATACTGGCAGATCAAAATCTTCAAGTACTGCTAGAACTAGGACAAGTACCGCTGGACTTCCATCTAGAAAATCAAAGTCTAACAAAACTTCTAAGGATTAATTTGAGATTGTTAAGTCACCTAGAAGAAAGCCTTATGAAAAACCAGTGCAAATGTGGGTTTCTAAAGGACAAAAGTCACTTGTTCCACCAAGTACTGCCAAAACAGTACTTAAGCCTAGAAAGTCTAAAAACAAGGAATCAACTTATGTTTTTGACTACTTAACTGGAACAATGAAGTATAAGAGTGTTTGTAGTCTAACTGGTAAAACTACTTACCAAACACTTAAGTATGTAGGTCCCACAAGATCTAAGCCAAATGTGGCTTGGGTCCCTGTTAAACACTAATGTGTTTTGTGTATGTGCAAGAGCATCTAATTAAAGAATTAAAGGATAAATGCATAGTTGATAGTGGATGCTCAAGCACATGACAGGGAACAAGAACAAAGATTTCCTAGCAGAATTTAAAGAATTTAGAGGTGGACCAGTAGCCTTTGGTGGAAGTAAAGGCAGGATTACTGGCAAAGGGGAAATCAACATAGGAAAACTGGAGTTTGAAGAAGTGTTCTTTCTGAAAGAATTGAATGAGTTCAATCTCTTCTCTGTATCACAGATGTGTGATAAGAAGAACAAGGTACTTTTCACAAATTCAGATTGCTTGGTACTCACCAAAGACTTTGAGATGCCTAAGGAATCTCAAGTAATGCTTAAAGTATCCAGGCAAGAAAATATGTATACCTTTAATCTTCATACTATTACTCCAACAGGTGGTATTACATACTTGTTAGCTAAAGCTTCTAATGATGAGTCTAATTTATGGCATAGGAGGTTAGGTCATGTGAATTTCAAGAACCTAAACAAACTTGTTAAGGGAAATTTGGTTAGAGGGTTACCTACCAAATCTTTTCAAAATGATCTCACATGTACTACTTGTCAAAAAGGAAAACAACATAGAGCCTCTTGTAAACTGTTAATTCTGTGACTAAGCATTTGCAACTCTTACACATGGATTTGTTTGGTCCAATTTTTGTTAGAAGTATTAGTCACAAGACCTTTTGCCTTGTTATAACTAATGATTATAGTAGATTCAGTTGGGTTTTCTTCTTAAAGCTTAAAAGTGAAACCAATGAATTACGTAAAGACTTTGTCACCTTAGTTGAAAAACAGTTCAATAAACAAGTCTTAGTCAGGACAGATAATGGGACAGAATTTAAGAATGTTGAATTTGATGAATTATATAGGTCTAAAGGGATCAAGAGACAATTTAGTAATCCTAGGTATCCACAACAAAATGGGGTAGCTGAAAGAAAAATAAGACATTAATTGAGGCTGTTAGAACTATGCTGGTAGATTCTCTTTTGCCAAACACCTTTTGTACAGAAGCAATCAATACTGCATGTTATGTGCTAAATAGAG
The DNA here is from genome assembly GCA_025667525.1 of Glebionis coronaria. NCBI lineage: Eukaryota > Viridiplantae > Streptophyta > Magnoliopsida > Asterales > Asteraceae > Glebionis > Glebionis coronaria. The sequence goes on along the minus strand of JANFOE010001277.1, from coordinate 31,566 downwards.
TTTTAGTAACCAAACTTCAAAATAAACACCTTATGAACTTTTGACTGGTGTTAAGCCAACCATAAGTTATTTTAAAACCTTTTGGGTGTCATGTGTCTATTTTAAATACTCTTGATCATTTGGGCAAGTTTGATAGAAAGTCTGATACAGGATATCTAGTAGGATATTCTTTGCAAAGCAAGGCATATAGAGTCTTTAATTCGACATCAGGGAAAGTTGAAGAAAATGTCCATGTCAATTTCTTAGAGAATAATCCCAATGTCCCAGGAATAGGTTATGCTTGGATGTTTGATTTAGATTATCTAACTAACTCCATGAATTACTATTCTATGCAACAAGACTGTCAAACTAACAATAAAGGTAAAGAGTCTAGCACCACTAGCTCAGGTACTCAGAAGGAAAGTCCTTCTTCATCAGACTCTCAAGATGATGATGAGGTTCATATCTATGTACCGCACTTGCCTACTGTCTCACAAACAGTTGTTAACCCACAACAGAAGCAACCAGTTATACCAAATGATGCTCAAGCCTCACATGATGAACTTTTGAGGCTTATGCATTAAGAAAAGAATGCTTGAGCAAGTGCTAAACATTCAAGAGAAGAACCCTTGGAATCACAAAGCTCAGTAGTACATTTGCAACCTAGCGGTACTTTATCTGCAAGTACTGCTAAGACAAATTCTACAAAATCTGTTGATTCACTAGAATACATTCTTCAAGAAATGGATAATGAAGATGGTTTTACTAATCCAAGGAAGGAATCTTCTCAAATGCTTCCTATGATAAGCAGGGTGCAGTGACTGACTTCAATAATTTGGAAACTGAAATACTAGTTAGTCTTATTCCCACTCATACAGTCAACAACAACCATCCTATAACTCAGATTATTGGAAACCCAAAGTTTGTTGTGCAGACCAGAAGACAACTTTAAGCTAGTGTTGAAACTCATGCACTTGTGAGCTATGTCAAACAACAGCAGATAACAAATCATAAAGATACTCAGCATTGTTTGTTTGCCTGTTTCTTATCACAAGTTGAGCCTAAGAATATTTCTTAAGCTCTTGATGAAGAAATTTGGGTAGATGCCATGCAAGAAGAATTAATGCAGTTTGAACTACAAAAGGTTTAGATTCTTGTGGATCTCCCTTCTGGAAAGAGAGGAATTGGTACTAGATGGGTTTTTAGGAATAAGAAGGATGAAAGAGGTGTTGTTGTGAGGAACAAGGCTAGGCTTGTTGCTCAAGGCTATAGACAGGAAGAAGGTATAGACTATGATGAGGTTTTTGGACCAGTGGCAAGGATAGAAGCCATTAGGTTATTTTTTGCTTTTGCATCATATATGGGATTTATATTCTATTATATAGATGTAAAAAGTGCTTTTCTTTATGGCACTATTTCAGAGGAGGTATATGTTTCACAACCTCTAGGTTTTGTAGATCCTAAGTTCCTCAACAGAGTCTGCAAATGGTCTTCATCAAGCTCCTAGATCTTGGTATGCAACTTTATCCAATTTTCTTTTGGAACATGGATATAGGTGAGGGACAATTGATAAGACTCTTTTCATCAAGAAGAATACTAAGGATATTATCTTAGTTCAGGTATATGTTGATGACATCATTTTTGTTCAACCAAAAAGTCATGGTGTGAAGAGTTTGAAGCTTTAATGAAAGGAGGATTTTAGATGAGTTCTATAGGAGAACTTACTTTCTTTTTAGGATTTCAAGTCAAACAATGAAAAGATGGAATATTTATCAGCCAGGATAAGTATGTTGCTGAGATCTTGAAGAAATATTCAAGTATGGATGCAAGAAGTCCAAGTACACCTTTTGAAGCCAATAAGTCTTTGTCAAAAGATGAACATGGTGAAAATGTTGATCTTCATTTGTATAGATAAATGATTGGTTCATTGATGTATCTTACTGCTTCAAGGCCAGATATTATGTTTGCTGTGTGTGTTTGTTCAAGGTTTCAAGTCAATCCAAAGGTTTCACATCTACATGCTGTGAAAAAGGATTTTCAAGTATCTTAAAGGTTAACCTAATTTAGGATTATGGTACCCTAGAGATTCTACATTTGACTTAGAAGCTTTACTCAGACAGTGATTATGCTGGAGCTACTCATGATAAGAAATCCACAATAGGAGTTTGTCAATTCCTAGACAGAAGACTCATATCATGGTAGTGTAAGAAGCAAACCATTGTTGCTACTTCTACAACTGAAGTTGAATATGTAGGTGTTGCTCATTGCTGTGGACAAGTACTTTGGATCCAAAATAAGTTGTTGGATTATGGTTTCAACTTCATGAACACCAAAATCTACATTGATAATGAAAGTACTATCTGCATTGTCAAGAATCCAGTCTTTCATTCCAAAACCAAGCATATTGAAATAAGACATCACTTTATAAGAGATGCTTATGAAAAAAGCTTATTCAAGTTTTGAAGATCCATACAGATAACAATGTAGCTGGTTTATTCACTAAGGGGTTTGAAACAAAGAGATTTGAGTTCTTGGTAACACATATTGGTATGCTCAACCAATAACTGCTGCATATGTTAAGGGGAGGTAACAACTGTACAATTTCTATGCTAATTTTTATTATATAGTGTTTGTTTTTGTTTTGATGTGATTACATGTTATTAGATTAAGATAAAAGAGGTTACAATGTTAGTGAAATGCATGTACTGGTCTTATCTTGAGGTACCGTTTTGGAACTAAGTACCGCTAGGAAAATTTAAAGTACCTTGTATATTCTATGTACCACTACATAACCGTTGTACCGTTGAGGGTCTCTTTTGTAAAATTGGCGGTTTATTCGCGCTTGGGTTTGTTATTCATATAAATACTAATCCCAATTACACAATCGATTTACCTAATCTTTTATTTTTATACCTCGATTCTATAACCTTCTCTCTAATTTTCGATCATCAAAAATACTAATGGCTGCTCTAAAAGTGATCTCTAAGCACAACCAGGTTGCTAATCTCACTCAGAATGATGATTCTCTTGGTTTTCATGAGATTCTTGACTTTCTATCTCAAAGTCACGTACGTTTTGCACTTACTGTAAGTCCTGTTGTCTCTATTCCTCTTGTTACATAATTTTGGAATACTGCTGTCATAGGTACTCGTCATAATCAACCTTGCATAAGGGCTAGAGTTCATAATAGGAATGTTTATGTGACTGAAGTACTACTTAGGGCTAGTTTAAGGTTAAACGATGCAAATGGAACTAGTATGTTGACCAACACTGAGATACATGATGGCCTTGCAGCCATGAGATATGAGGGTGGTAGGGAAAGTCTTACTTTCCTTAAAGGTTTATTTTCACAATAATGGAAATTACTTTTTCATGCTATAATTCATTGTTTAAGCTCAAAAAGTACATCTTTTGATCAAATTCCTGCTGCTTTGGCACCAGCTGGTATTTGTATAGCAAACAACATAACTTTTAACTTTTCAAGGTTAATTTTTGAAGGCATGACTTGGAATCTGGAAGGTTCTAATTTTTTTTAATGTATCCACGATTCATTCACGCTTTAGTCCAAGACCAAATCCCAAACCTACCAGACTTAACAGATACATGGGATGTTCCCTCTTTCACCAAGAGAACTTTTTCTTTCTTGATAAAGAATGGTAGCTCTTTTTCAGGGACAATAACGCCATTATTTGCTAATATGTTAGCCCACCCAGCTAATCAAGAAGGTAAGGAACCTAGCTCAGCTAGTGCTTTTCAGCAAACTTCTTCTAACCAGAGTCCCCAACCATATAAATATCCACAATCTTCTTCTCATCATGATGGTAATCAACCTAACTCCGATAAGATGATCCATACACCTGCTGGTTCCATTGCTGCTAGTGGTTCTCCACAAGCAAGGGCAATAGAGGTAGTGGATGTTGCAAATTTAATTGCTTTGTGCACAAGCCTGTCCAAACAGGTACAGGTTTTGCAAAAGGAGAAGCTTGAATACGATAAGAAAATTGTAGAATTTGAGGCTAATTTGACTAGGCTAAGGAATAAAGTTAATCCTTGAATGAGGCACCACAGGGTAATTCAGCAAGCTAATATTAAGAAGTAAAAGCTCAGAAACTTCAGGAAGAAGAAACTGAATGCAACCAAACAGGGGAGGAATAATGAAGAACAAGGATCTTCTTCTGATATTCAACCAAAGCTCTCTAGAGATGACATCAATTTTCAAGCTGATGATGACATTGATAATTATGTAGATAACACAAGTTTGGAGCATACAAATACGGAGCTTCAATATGAGGAACCACAACTACAACCATCTACTGATGAAGAAATGGTGGTAACTCAACCACAACCTCAATCACTAAAACTATAAGCAAATTGGATTAGTTTTTATGAGAAGCTAGAGGAAATAAATATTATGTTTCCTGTGTCTACAACTCCACCACAAAGACAATTTTGGTTTCATGAGAAACAGTCTTTCCAAGTACTGTCAAGATCAAGGATTGCTAGAATCATGTAATCTTTGCACGATTGACTGATTAACTAATAATAACACAACTTGTACTTTTCAACATCTAATTCATTATTAGTATAGCTATACCAAAGAATTATACACGGTTGTTCGCGTAATAACAATCGGGATTGAATGACAAGTTTCTCTCTTGATGAACAAGAGAGGAAGAATCCCTATCTATACATTACATGTGTATTTGTGAAGGAAAACTTATCTAACTCTACTAACAACCTATCTATATATAGGGAAAGAAAAGCTAAAGCTTCCAATGGAAGCTTTCACTAAAGTGAAGCCCATGTGCTCCCATGCTTTCTTTCCCATCAAAGTAAAAAAGTAAATATTACTTTTGACTTTATTATTGGCTGTACAAGTAACCACTCTTGTACTCTTCTCTTCTAGCAAGTTCTCGCCAATATTTTCAGGTTGTAATTCGAGAGTTAGATGAACATCATTCAGCTTGGTTTGTCACTCCAAGCTAAACTAAAGGCAACTTCATTCAGGTCTGTCCTTCAGATGCTGATTCGCATCAACTACTGAAGGTGAAGACTTTGTCTTCAAAGTACTCTGGAAGTGCTGTTGTTGAACTGTCTTCAGCAAGACTGGTGCTGGACTTGGTGCTCAAATGTCTTCAGCAAATTCTAAAGATGTCTTCAGCAAATCTTCAAGTCTTAAGATGCTGTTTTATATTCAAATACTTGTGAGGAACAATTGGGTCAAATCTTGACCCAACAATCTCTTCCTATTTGGATATAAACATAGCCTGAGTTGTCGTCTTCTTTGTTCAAGTCTTCTTTGTCCGCTGACCATCTTTAGTCACTGAAGCTTGAAATCTTGAAGATGACAAACTGAGTGTTTTTCACTCAGTACATACACTTAGCCTATTATTGTTTAAATCCTATTCCAACAATCTCCCCCTATTTGGACATAAGAATAGCCTAAGTGATATCATCAGAAGTGAGTGAGCAAATACAACTTCTTCTCACCTTCTGATGTTACAAAGAATAAAACAATAAACAAATGTGTACATATTCTTTGTTGTTGTAGTTGCAAGAAAGTAAACACTAAAACATGAAACAATAACATCAGTGACCTATTTTTGAAGTCACATTCTGGTGTAAGGTTTAGAGTTTCCATAAGTACAACAACTTGGGTTAGTAAAGTTTGATGGTTCAGTGGTTCAACATTTAGGTACCTAGAAGTTTTCAATCGATGTTGTTTCAAAGGATAGCAGTGGTGATCAATCACTGAGTATACACTAAACAACCTACTTTGAGAAATTCCACAACCTGATCAAACATAACAATTTTTCAAACCAATTTCGCCTTTTTCATCAAGGCTGATAAAACTCTAACCCATTTTCAACCAGCTTCATTCTTTTGACAAAAAACAATATCATACGCTGCACCCAATACTTCACTTCCTCGACACACCCAATACCATTTGCGTTTTACAAATACACCCGCTCCCTCTTCAGGTTGTTTTTTTAAGGTTTGGAAAGTGTTTTGTTGTGAGATTGGTTTAGGTTTATGAATTGTTCTTGTAGCATTTTTTGAATGAAACATGGTTCTTACACCCTGATGCGTGATAAGCATTTTCTATGCTTCCTGACAATATTAGTGTATTTTTCTCTCCCTCAAAAATTGCAAATTTTAGCAATTTTTGAACAATTACACTAATAAAATGTAGCATCAAGATGTGTGAACGAAGTTCTTACCTGCTGAGGTTCAGTCAGGACATGCTAAAGGTTCGTCCAGAATGCTGGAGGCTCACCTTCAGTTTCAAACTTCTATTTGAGCTTCAGATCTTGTTGAAGGTTCAGTCACTGCTGGTGGTTCAGGTTCAGTGCTGACGGAGGTTCCCTATTTCTGTTGGAGGTCCAATTTTGCTGAGAATTCATCCAGTCATGTTGAAGGGGGGGGGGGGTCCAGATTTGCTGGAGGTTCAGAAACTGAAGGGGGGGGGTTCAGTTTTGACTAAGGAGTCAAATGCAATCACAAAAACACAAATTCAACAAGCCAATTGGTACAATTTAATCAAAAGATCACCAGATATGCACCAGACATGAACAGAAGCAGTTATGAACTTAATAGGCAGTTTTAGCAAGAATAAGCCAACCAAATTGAACCAAATGCACACAACAGCTTAGATTAATTCAAATGAACATAAATTAACTGGTTTCATGCAATGATTCAAGGGGTAGACAAAGATTCAAGCCAAAGAAAGTTACTGATGACCAAGAACAAACATATTTCAAACTTTGCTGATATACTTGACCACAAATCCAATTTCAAACCCTCAAATCTCTGTAATAGGTTATATAAACTTGATTTAATCACTTGTTAGCCCTAAGCATGCATACAATCTATGTGTTACCAAGATCTTAGGTCAAAACAAGCAAAAATCAACAAGTTATAGCACAATAAAGATTTTGATGATCAAAAGCCAAAAACTTGCAGTCAATAGCACACAACCAAGTATTTATCAGATACAAGCAATAAAGAACACTTAACACCTACTCAAAATCAACTTGCAAGCTTAAACAAGTTAACCTAAACACCCCTTTTACTTTTTAAATCCAATTTTAACAAAGCACATGTGTGATTCAGTTTATCCCAAGCCTAATCTATCATCATATCATCAATATTATGCAGTATCAAGCAATTTTAAGCCACAAGAACAACAATTATAACAGCAGAACACAAATTCACCAAAAATCAAGTACTTTATCAGATTTTGGGTAAAAGGGATCAAACCTCATGAATGTACATCCACACTCACGAATTTTTGAGCTGATGTGTCTAGCTAAACAAGACACAAGCTTCCTATAACACCTGCTAAGATTCAACAAGGTTAAAGGCACAATTCATATAAAACATAAAAATGGAAAAAGCTTGATTAATGCAAACTTGTTCCCACTCCTTGATTATCCCCAAACCACAAGCTTACAACACCTTGATAATCTTCTTATCAGGGTGCTATAATCACTTGCAATCCAAAAATTCCAAGGGTTTAAATCAAGAATTTAGCAAAATATCAAGTTTTGAGAAAACTTGGCAATTTCTTGCACAAGGTTTAAAAACAGGTTTTAAGACTTCAAAAACACAAACATATATCAATAACAAGCAAAGATTAAGATTGGCACTTGGATTTCATTTGCAATATCAAACACTTTTTCATTAAAATGAAAAGAGGAATTACAGATTTGTGAATAAGGAAAAACCAAGAGTAAAAGCTAAATGAAGCAGGTCCTATGCCTTATATAGGCTACTTTTGTGAACTAGAAAGCTTAAAATGTAAACCCTAAGTGCTTGATCTTCCAAAAATTCCCCTTGAGTTTGAATTTATCTTGAACATGTGAACTTTCTTTGGCAGCTTGTGAGGGTGTAAAGGTGGTGGAAATGTGATCAATGGCTCCCAATGAAGCTTAGGAACAAAGCTGGATGTCATTCGTTGATCTTCTGGCATGCTTTGGCTTTTTCCCCAAAAAGTGTGCATGGGGTTGTTTCATGTGAGATTTGGGAGTGAGGTGGCATGTGTTTAAGGTTTGGGATATGATTAACACCACCCTAATCATAATTCTGGATAATATGGTGGGTTAATTTCATGGGATTAAGAAATACCCAATTGTGTCAAGAATATGAAGAACAGGCTGTTTGATCCGTTTAAGTTTTTAAATTAGGTGTTAGGCGCCTAATTAAACAAATTAATAAATTAGTTATAACTGGATGATGAGTGGGATTATGATGTGGCAGGTTGGGAGGTTTTGATTGGTGGAGAGAAGGTAGTGGGGCACGTGGTAGATTGTGAGTGGTTAAGGTAACTTCTTTTCTTTGCAGTTTACTCCCCTCATCTTCTATACTCCCTTTATTCTTGTTTTAAATGTGTAAAACTGAAAACCCTTTGTTAATAAAGTTTTAGTTTTCACACTTTTGCCCCAAATAGTTTTGGAAAAGTATTTCAAGGGTATTTCTTGTAATTTGATGATTCTTGAAGGGGTGTTTTGGCATTTTCTTCATTCTTCAAGGTGTTGACTTGTATTGTTGACTTCTTGGAGGACTAATAATGACAAGTCTTCAAATTTGAGGGACCATTCTTGCCAATTCTTCAAAGTGGAGGGCCCTTTTTTTAAATTTGACAAACTTTAAGGACCAAACTTGTAATTATGAATAAACAAGGGTTTAAAGTGTCAATTCTTCAATATTGGAGGACCCTTCTTGTACAATCTTCAATTCTTCAAGGGTTATTCTTGGAAAATCACCATTAGGGCTTGGTTCATTGTGCGGCTTCGTTTCTCGTGTTCGTTTTTGCTTGTTTCTTGTGATCTTTGCCATTTTCTCAATATCCGTACCTAAAATACACATGTAACAAACACAAGCATATATTTGGCATTTTCCATGATATTTAATACATTTTAAGCCCATTTTGGACGATGATACTATGTATAAAAGCAGTCTCATCACTCCCCCATATTAAACCATTACCGTGCCCTCACGCAATGATAGAATAAAGTATCGTAGATCCTCCAAAATTCATTTTATGCACTTTTATTGAATGATAAACTAGCTATACTACTACTATTACTACTACTTGCGTTTTAGGCATAATGTATGATTTTCATCGCAAAATGGGACGTTTAGGTTCATAGAACAAGAACACGTGAATGCTTCGTTAGAAATAATTTCGTCGTCCTCTATTTTCACCCTAATTTCATGCCAAGCGTACAACAAGATCATTGTCATTATAAGTTAGTAATGCTAACACTACTCATATGCCCTAATCACGTACTTATACTCCCATTTTCCTAAGTGGTGTCTCTTATATTTTATTTTTGTCTTGAATGTTTCACAAGGATACATTTTTTACTTATGCGATGATAGAGATTTAGGTCTAAAAATAGAGTCATAACGGTGTAACCAAGACCATCGAATTAATAACCCCCCCCCCCTAATAGACAACGACGTCAAAATTTTAAGTCAACAAAAAGGATGGATAAACACGGTTTTGAACATGAGACTTATTACCAAGACTTTTATACGCCCCCTAACAGATGGGCCTTATTATCGTAGGTTTACCTCCATCATTTATTCAACTTCGCCATGAAGCTTTTATTATGACTTCGGTCTTGCCTTGCCTTTTATTTAACCTCGCCATGAGGTGTTTATTATGGCGAAAGACGTATATCCTCACGCTAAAAGCGAATTTTGGATCTTTAAAGCTTCAAAGATTATAGCTTGATTCACTTTCAATTTCGCATAGATTTTTCTGCCTTGTGAGCTTCAAATTGTTTGCTTGATTCAGGTGAGCACTTGAAATCTTATTATTAGGTGAAGCTTTCGATTATTCGGGTTGCCAATACTTCAAAACCGTGATGCTGGCGATACCTTAATGTCTTCCCAATTTAATTACATGGAAGCTACTAGAAAAGACTAGAAACCAACAATCAAGACTAAACCGCTAAGTCAATACTTATTAAGCAAAAAATATATATACAAGCGAAGGGAGAATAAGCAAACAACGAGAACACATGAGTTTTTGAAAGAATGCGAGTATTCTACGTTTAGCATAGTAACTTATAATTAACTCTATCATTTCTCGTCCTCATTTAAGAGACTTAGCCTAATGTGAAGTTAAGGAATCGAAGCTAAGTTCTCAACACGCACGGTCGAGTCAAAAATTACTCTTATTCTCGCCATCGGGAAATCTACATTCGTGTCTTCAAACACTTATAAAACATGAGAAAAAAATTAAAATTTGGCCATTTTTAGCCTTATTTTGCAACAAAACGATAAACAAAAAGATAAACTTTGGAAAGCGTGAAGGTTTGGCAAGGCAAGTATCTATTCACCCCCCCCCCCATACTAAAGTTAGACATTATCCTCAATGTTTCGAGTCTAAGGGTAGGATACCCCTATACTAGAGACGTAGTCGAATGCTTAATCTAGCATGGAAAGGGTGGAACCGTTAAATTAATAGCCGTTTATGAAGTGTGCTATAAACCTAAGGTTATAACATATAAGGATATATCATGGATATTGAGAAATTCTTCAAAGCAAACGATCGAGTGCTCCCATAAAACGAACACGAGAGGCTTCAATCGTGAAGATCATGATCATCTAAAAACCACATATCACAAATAACCACGGAACAAAGGTTGGAAGGGCACAAATCCCCTCACGTTACTACATTAGAAAGCGATAATATGTACATAGGATAAGCATGGGACTCCCCCACGAGGCACCTTGTTTTTTTATTACCGAGTCTTGAGCTCGACTCGATCCCCTCAATACTAATTATCATTAGGGAAGGTGACTTGGTCGAGGTAGTTCAAGGATGGAACTTACCCGCCAAAGTAGTACTTCAACCTATGTCCATTCACATTGAAATTGGGGCCATCATTTTGAGCTAGCTCGATGGTCCCATAAGGAAAAACTTGGGTAACGGTGAATGGACCGAACCAACAGGATTTCAACTTGCCGGAAAAGATTTTCAAACGTGAGTTAAAAAGCAACACTTGATATCCAATGTTAAAAACCTGGTTTTTAATTTTTGAATCATGAAACTTTTTAGTCTTTTCTTTGTAAATCAATGAATTTTCATAAGTAATGTCTCTCAATTCATCTAATTCGTTCAATTGCATTTTCTAGTGTTTTCCCGCGGTCTCAATATCATCATTACAATGCTTAAGGGCCCAATAAGCTTTGTGTTCAAGTTCAATTGGTAGATGGAAATTTTTCCCATACACAAGCTTATAAGGAGTGCACCCGATGGGCGTCTTATGAGCGGTCCAAAAGGCCCATAAAGCATCGTCTAACTTATCCGACCAAGATTGTCGGTTTTCTCCAATCGATCTCTCCAAGATCCTCTTCAACGCTCGGTTTGAAATCTCGACTTGCCCACTCGTTTGTGGGTGATAAGCCGTAGAAATCCGATGTGTAACCCCATATTTCCTTAGGACCCTTTCGAATTGGTCGTTACAAAAATGGGTTCCACGATCAATGATGATCGCACGAGGGGTTCCAAACCGAGAAAACAAGCTTTTCAAAAACTTGACTACCATACGAGCATCGTTCGTGGGCAAAGCCTTAGCTTCCACCCACTTAGATAGGTAGTCAACGGCGACAAGGATGTACTTATTACCACGACATGATGGGAACGGCCCCATAAAATCAATTCCCCAAACGTCAAAGATCTCACACACTTGGATGATGTTTTGTGGCATTTAATCATTTTGTGAGGCTTTTCCTTGTCGTTGGCATGAGTCACACGACTTCAAAAGTGCGTGTGCATCTCGGTAAATAGTAGGCCAAAAGAATCCAGCATCAAAGACATTCTTAGCCGTGAGATTAGCACCGTGGTGATCACCTGTGGGTCCCTCGTGACAAGCTAAGGATATTAGTAGCTTCGGTACCAAAGACACAACGTCGAATAATTTGATCCGCACAAGTCCGAAATAGATAAGGGTCGTTCCAAAAGTAGAAACTGACGTCACGAAAGAATTTTCGTTTTTGTTGAGTCGTCATAGCCTTGATGATGAAGTTCCCCGCATGGTAATTTGCGATGTCCACAAACCATGGGGTGGATGAGTCAAGCTTAGAATTCACTACACCAAGTGTCTCGAGAGGAAATGTTTCGGTGATTTCCTTTGGCTAGTAAACACTTTGGTGAGGATCTTCCAAACGAGAAAGATGATCGGCCGCTAGATTCTCGGCTCCTTTTTTGTCAAGGATTTTGACATCAAATTCTTGTAAGAGTAGAATCCAACGAAGTAATCTCGGCTTTGCATCTTGTTTAGCCATGAGATACTTGATAGCCGAATGATCCGTATACACTATGAATCGATTCAAGACGAGGTAAGGTCGAAATTTCTCAAATGCATACACCACGGCAAGGAATTCCTTTTCCGTTGTAGTGTACTTAAGTTGAGCCTCGGTCATCATCTTGCTAGCATAGTGAATAGGTGATAGGTGTGAAAACACCCATTCTTTTACCACTTATTTCTTGCTAAAACAAGACCAAAACGAGTATTTAATGTCATTTGTTTGGAATTATGCGTGGTTTGTGTGTTTGTTGTGTTTTCAGAGCCAACCGGATAAATATTGAAGAAAACATGGGATTGTACGGGTTTTATCGAAGAAAAAGACGAAGTCTATAGTCCAAGAGATGCAAAAGATTTGAAGTCAATGGGCCTATTTGAAGAATTTATCGAAGAAAAAGACCAAAGATGGAAGATTTACATATGTCGAAGAACTCAAGTCTATTAAACGAAGAAATTAAAAGACGAGTTGAATTTATTCATCGACAAATCCCGAATCAGAATTAAAAAACGTCAACTTTACTGAAAAGACGAGAAGACAAAAAGAAAGGAAGAAAGCCCACTCACCAACCAAGTCCATGTCCTATAAATAGAGATCCCTTCCCACACATTAGACTAGTTTTTTATTTTTCCTTTTTTTCTTTTCTCTGTTTCGTAGGAAACCAACACCATTAAGGTGTTGGTGATTTTTCATCTTTGTTTTCACAAATCTTGTAAGGTTTAATCTTCACTCTTGTTTATTCAACTTTAATCATTCAATATCATCTTTCCTTTTTATCTTATTCATCTTTTTCTTATTGATTCAAAGTTTTAAAGTATTATTTGGTTGATTTTAATCTTCAAAAGTAAGTGGGTTTTGTGTTTTTATTGTTTTGGTTTGATGTTTATGATTAGTAGATGATTAGTGGTTAAATTGGTTTAAGTTTTGGTTAAAAACTTGGTTGATTTTGGCTAAATTAGTAGCTTTATTATTTTCCCTGTTCTTCGTCTTCAAGACTTTCCCAGATTCCGAATGAAACAAATTTATTCCGGATGAAGGGGGTAGCTAAATTATTCCGGATAAGGAAAACATTCCGAACCAGCAATTAGTTATTTTTATTCCGCATCAACAAAATATTCCGAACGAAGCTTTTTAACATTTATTCCGAACCAGCATTATATTTCGAATAAGCTAATTATTCCGGATCAGTTTCATTTTTTTCGCATGAACCGGTATTCCGAATGAAGCATCTTTCTTGTTAAACATTCCGAATCAAGCTTTTCATCATTTTATTCCGAGTGAGCGAGTATTCCGAATCACCATATATTCCGGATGAGCCAAAATATTCCGAATCAAAGTTTTGTCAGATTATTCCGGATGAGCATGTATTCCAAATAAAGCAAATATTCTGAATGAGCAATTTTTCCGCATGAACCATATTATTCCGAGTCAAGCTTATTCCGAATCAGTTCTTTATTCCGCATGAACCATATATTCCGGATGAGTTAATTATTCCGGATCAAGCACTTATTTCGAATCAACATTCAACTATTCTGAATCAGTTGATTTTCAAGTGAAGGTATTTTACTGTAAGGGTATTTTACTGTACTGTTTTCACTGTTTAACTTTAATTCGATTCAAGCGTTGTTTTAAATTGTTTTTATTAATTGTTTTTAGATTAATTTTATCACTTAGCTATTTTAATCCTTTTTAATAGAATAGAAAACCCAATCCCCTCTTTGTTACCAAGAACGATAATTCCACTTTGAACCGTGATCAATTCGAGAAGATACCGAGAACTTAATTGAACCATACAAAATCTTTGTATCAATAGGCAAGAAGTGCTTTTCATGACGTTGCCCCAATACGGCCCCAATAGCGTAGTCACTAGCATCACACATGAGCTCAAAGGGAAGGTTCCAATTGGGAGCAACAAGAATGGGAGCTTCGGTAAGTTTCCTCTTAAGGATTTCAAAGGCTCGTACACAATCTTCGTTAAAGACAAAAGGAGCATCTTTTTTGAGGAGATGTGTAATAGGTCAAGAAATCTTTGAAAAATCCTTGATGAATCGACGATAAAAGCCCACGTGGCCTAGGAAACTCCTAACTCCCTTAACGATTTTGGGATGAGGTAATTTGGCGATGACGTCTACCTTAGCTTTATCTACCTCAATCCCCGCTTTCGAAACCTTGTGCCCTAAGACGATTCCTTCCTTAACCATAAAATGACATTTTCCCAATTGAGCACAAGGTTGGTTTCCTCACAACGTTTCAACATTCTCTCAAGATTCGACAAACACGAAGTGAACAAACAACCAAACACGAAAAAATCGTCCATAAAGACTTCCATTGTCTTCTTGATCATATCATGAAAAATAGCCATCATGCACCTTTGAAAGGTTCCCGGTGTATTTCAAGGTCCGAATGGCATTCTACGATAGGCAAACGTTCCATATGGACACGTAAACGTAGTTTTTTCTTGATCACGAGGATCGATGGGGATTTGGAAGTAACCAGAAAAACCGTCTAAAAAGCAATAAAAATCGTTTCACGCAAGACGCTCCAACATTTGGTCCATGAAGGGCAAGGGAAAATGGTCTTTTCAAGTGGCGTCATTCAACTTACGATAGTCGATGCACACCCTCCAACGGTCACGAGTCGAGTTGGAATTAACTCATTGGCATCGTTTGACACAACGGTCATTCCTCCCTTCTTAGGGACAGAATGAATGGGACTCACCCAAGGGCTATCGGAAATAGGGTAAATCATTCCCGCGTAAAGGAGTTTAAGGACTTCCTTTTTGATGACGTCGTGAATTTTAGGGTTTACCCTCCTTTGACATTGGATTGTGGGCTTGTAGTCTTTGTGACAATCCGTCAATTTATGGTTGATATTTTATTCTCGAATATTATTTAAAAACATTATTTTAATGTTATAATATGAACTCACATATTTTTGGGAAGAAATTTGGATTACGTCTTGAAGTAGCATCGACTACGTCTAAACCGGAGGATTCAACGTTACGTGCTTACGTTTACATACACCGTCTTTGGTGACAGTCCGACATTTCAGAAAAATAAATTTGTCCGTGAATATTATTTTGGAGTTTTAAAATTTGTGTTAGTTCATAAACTCACAAATTTACGAGAAGAGATTAGGACTTACGATTTTATTTTAACGTCCTTTACGACTAAACCGGAAACCCTAGGATTACGTATTTACGTTTTCGAACTCCGTTTTTGATGAGACAATTTTTATTGGATTCATTTTGTGACGGTGATTCATAATTTATAAAAACGTTTTTCGTAAAACGACCCGAGGGCACGCAAATCGAGGAAACTAGAATCGAGGAGTACCCGTAAATAAATGGGATGAGACAAGTGGGACACTTGTCCCACCCCACTCCAAAACCGGCCTAAATAACTTCACAACACCTTTAGGTGTCAAGTTTTTAGTTAACTATCTACACTTGTCAAGTAAGCTTAAAATGTAAGCTTTCCACTTCACAAAACCACCAACACAAACTACTAGCTCATTTCTCACCATGCAAACAACTACAAAACTCTCTCATATCCTCTCATGGTGCCGTCCCATATTCACCTTCAAACACCCCATTCATATAATTTTTAACCACAAACATATGTTATAATTAACATATGTTAATCTCCATTCAAAAAGATGAAGATTGGTGCAATTTATAACATCCAAGGAGGAGTATTCATGGTGTCTTGGGGCTGATTTTCCACAAGGAGTTCATGGAGCATGGTGGTCTTGAAGATGGTGTTGGTGTTGGCTAAGCACAAGTTTCTCCATCAAAAACCATGTTTTGATTATAACCTACATCAACTTGGTGGTATAAAGATTGTCCTCCTCAACTTCTTGTTATTTTGATTATGTAAACATGTATTTTATTTTCTATTGTATATATTTATGATGATTATATGATGATAAAAATGTTATGTGGGGATTTGTTGTTGATAATCATGGATAAAAAGATGAAAAACTATAAGTAAAAATGGGTAAATCTTGTTTAAATGATAGGCTGTACAAAAACAGTAAAGAACCATATAGTAAACTGATAAAATGATGAAGTAGAATGGATTTACAGTAAGATATGGGTCTTTTACACATGTGAGAGTTGGCCATGCAATGGAATCAAAGTAATGAGTGAGATATGATCAAAACAAGTTTAAGGTATAAATCTGAGGTTACTGTTTTGGACGATTTTTAGAAAATACTTAAAGGATGATTCAACAGTAGCTATAGAAGAGTTAAATATAACACATATCATGTAGTTTATGTGATAAAAATTTGAGCTTCTATCTCCATATAGAACTCAAGATATGGCAGTTTTGGTGAAAGTAAAGATAAAAATCAGATTTTTGGAAATTAAAAGTATAATAATATTATATAAGCACTCAAAATTTTAATGTATAAAAATATAAATTAAAACCCACTAACTCATGGATTCTATTTATATAAATATATAAAAGGTGTAATAAGTGTATAAATGATAAACATGGATACTTGTTAAGTTTTATAAGTTATAAAACTATAAACATGATTTTTACGACTTTTTCGGCTATTGCCGTAAAATTAACGTTTTTGTTAAATAAAACTTAGATGGTTGGACCCGTCTAATGAAAACTTTATAAAACTTATATACTGATATATAGACATGTATAACAAGTAAAAACCAATAAAACCCGAACTATAGGGCATACGGACATTAACGAGCTAAGTAAACATATTGGACTAATACTTGGGCTAATAATTGGACTAAATAAGATAAACACCCATAAAAAGGACTTATTGGGCTTAACCCATTTGGGCCCAACTTGAAAGTGTATGTACTGATAATAAAAGTACAAAATGGATTAAAATAAGTTAAATAACTTATAATAAGCTTGTTGGACCTAAAACACGTAAATAGGTAAGACGAGAAAACTAGTATAAAAGTTATCAACACATAACTCTAAAAAGAGTAAACGAGAATATGTAAACCCACTTGATCATCATATATATATAATCATCATATGTATACATAATTGATATTTTTATAAAGTCATTGGACAAACGTCTAAGACCGATTATTTTTATATAGGTTTCCGTGATTGAAGCACGTACCGTACGTCCGAATTGCCGATAACCCGCCTTCCCACATCAACGTGAGTTCATAGCCTCGCACTCTTTTAAATGTTTTTATAAATGTTTTATAAACCCGCGAGGGAGATAACATGTTAGTTTTTATAAAATAGGACACCATTTGTCCCGATTGTTTGTTTATTGATTTGGACCCAAATGATTGAATGACCCGATTGTATGACCCGATAAATGATTAATGGACCCGATAGATGAAATAAAATGGATTATTAAAGTTAGGTTATGTCACTAAAAGTCCCATTAGCATGAATTGTGAACTACCGGAATTTGGTAGACGCTTATGCATTTAATAGTACTATTTGGGGACGATCACCCCAGTTCGCGCCTTGACGGTTGATCCCCGTCGTGCCACATTGATTGGTAAGCGAATTTATGTATGAGAAGATTTCCATAGCGTGACCTTTGTGACGACACGCTACTTTAGATGGGCAAATTGAGTATCGGGTTAGCTACCCGTTGTTGGTTTAGTAAGGTAACAATGTCATGCGGCTTATAATAATCCAATTTCCGAAATACTAATAGACGCTCCGAATTACGATGTATTGCCTGACTAGCAATACAGGGTCATACTATTGATATTATGTTTGTGTTTTGGTTTTTATAACCATATTCATATAACGGTTTTTATGTAATCTATACAACGTTGCAAAACGTATTGTATGATGTTTTTAACGACAATGATTCGTATAATGGTTTTTAAGGCAAATGCCTATATTATGATTTTCGATGAGGATTTGTATAAAATGACTTTGGCTATTTTATGGCCTATCAAAATGACTTGTACAAAATGATTTTCAGTAATAATTTTATACTGATATTATATTGATGGATTTTATTAAACTCTATGAATTCACTCGGCGTTATCGCTGACCTTTTCTTTTAACATGTTTTATCTCAGGTACTTGAAGGTAATTCTCGGGAAGACAACAAGAATTCATGGCCCGCACCTAAACAATATTTTCCATTCAATTACTTTGTAAAACTTTGTATGAAATATAATGACTTGGGACCGATGTAACTTTGACATTTATGAATGAAAAAATGCTTTATTAATAAACGACGCGATTTTTATGCGTTGTCTATGATGTGAGTAATGTGCTATCCCGTAACACCAACTAGTCTTCCGCTGTACTAAGTTGTATAAATTTGGGGGTGTTACAGTTTGGTATCAGAGCTCTCGTTATAGAGAACGAAAGATTTTTAAAACTAAGGTTTTGAATAAAACTTTTCAAAATCTTTTAACTACAAACATTTTTCAAAAAAATGTCTAAAAATCTTTTGACTATAACGGTGCCGAAGAATTCCCGAGTTACCGACAAGGCCAGACTGAGAAGTGTTATTTTAATATATATATAACTTGGATTATATATATATATATGATGTAATTTTATTACATGATTGATTGATGATTATTTTGATATTTATACGAGGTATTTATACGACGTAGATTGTCACAAGAAACCCTAACTCCCCTAGTAAATTAATCGAAGCTATTCTCGTAGGAATTCTAGCTATCCTAGATCTAAACCAAGTTGTGGATATTTATGATCCCAACAAATGGTTGATATTCGTAGAAATGTAGATATTAGTTGATTGTGATATTGAAAAAGAATTGGCGAGATTAAAACTGATATCGATGTCATGACGATCTTTCTTTATAGAGTGGAGTTTTACAAAACGTTACCACCAAGAAAGATGTCATCTGATTCGTTGTCATACAATTCTTAAATTTGAAATCGAAAGGGTGAATGTTGCACTTGAGGCTGTCATTGGAACCAGTACCCAAAAGCCTCATGCCACTAATACCTTTCCGAGAAGTCTAATTGACTGACCGAGTCATTTAATACTAGTGACTCATTTGATAATTGTTGTTGTAAGAACTAATAGGATTGGAAATTAAGTGTTGATCATATTGAGCTTTTATTGCCCTTTTAAGGTTTATAAATAAGATTGAATGTATCGGAATATGAGGTAGGATATTGAATTGAGTATAAAATTGATTGAAACTTGAATAAAGTAAAATTTAACTTGTATGGGATATAAGATTGTTAAGAGGAAGTCGTTAAGTTTTGTGATTGAATTATAAGAATTTAATTGATTGTTGATTCGTGTTAAGGGTTGTTCCTAGACCATTGTCCACTAACGAGGATGCCCAGTGTCCAAGAAATAAATTGAAGAAAACTTCTTCTGAATTGAGACCGATGGATCTTCCGGGACATATGGAACACCTAATGACTCTTGTAGATTAGTATTCATTGTAGTATCTTTTAAAAATCCCTAACTTAACTGAGATATCAGTTGGTAGGATGAGTTCTGAGAATTGTATGACATAGTGACGCGTAATGTGTTACAATACAATTTAAACTTGTTTGTGATTAATGAAAAGACTACCTTTGATTGCTAAATTCTACATGTATCGATGTTATCTATCTTTTATTGCTTTATCCTAATGCTCGCATTAGTGATGCAACCATTGAACAAGTACTCATCCTGATTTGAGTTACGTTGTGCATTATTCTTTTGAGTGCCATCGAGATTATGAACCTCATGATTAATTGGCTAAGCTCATTTCCTATCATATCGTAGTTAATTCTTGGTGAACAAGCTTTCATCACTCTTTTGCAGATCACACATTGTTTTTATAAAATTAAAACGATATCCTTTGAGAACATTTAATTCTCATCACTATAAGGATTATTCAAAGTGAGATTTATAAGTGATTGCTATCGAAATAAAGTTGTTTATGAAAAGCTTTGGAAACTTAATTACTTCCATAAACAAAGAAAATCTTTGAAAATATATTTTTGATTCTTATTTAAGAATTAAGCATGAAAATGTTTTTATTATAAACATGATGATAAAATTTTGACGAATTGAGTATTGCATCGTTAATCTTGAAATTGTATATAGTTGCGCGCCTACATACAATTTGGAATGGACTATGCAAGACTGATTAGTAGTCACCATAAAACAAATGAATAAACACTACATTTTCTTTGAAGATTGCGAAAGATTAAAATTTATGAGATCTGCAAGAAGTGAAAAACAAGGACATAGTGTTAAGGACACCTACATATGTGCTTGTAGCATCTATTCTTCTGAGTTGAATTTACTCATCTGTGGAAATTGTCTTATTTGAAAATTGACAATTCTTTCTTGTCCAATTATCCCGTAGTGAGATTCTTAGGAAGAGTATCTGATTACCGAGTGTTGATACCCGACTGGATGTATCGACATTCCTATCATTTCTTTTGACTTGATTTCATTTGAATGACCTGGGTAACGATCCGAGGAGCTTTCGAATGCGTACTCGAATCATGAAAACATGGGATATATTCATATTCGTTAAATGTTTTCGTCTGAATCTAATTTGAAATTCTCTCGCGTAGATTATGCGTTGACCTTACTCTTTATATGGTAGTTATGTCTCCATATATCCTTGAATTTGTGAAGGATTATGAGTTATTAGTAGTCTTTTGAGAAGTTCACATCTTATCGACGGCAATGAAACTGAAAAGTTGATAATGCCGGTAGAATGGATTGATTGATTATGACATGACGACATTGTCTTAATTGATGGGAACTCGAGTAGAATTCCCCTAAATGATAAGATGTTGATTATCAAAAGTGATCTAAATAATTCTTGGTTGATGACGATATCCTGTATTTAGACTTAAAATTATACCGTGAATGATTATGAATTAGTTATAGATATTATAATCTAGAAGAACCTAATATGAATTTATTAAAAGATGTTTACGTTATCTGAAACTTTAGGAAGTATTTGTTGAGGAATTACCTAGACTTTCGCCATTAAGGAAAGTTGAAATTGGTATTGATTATATTTCCGGTGCTGCACCTGTAGCTTGTGCACTTTACGTCAGCACCATCTGAATTTAAGGAATTACCGTACAACTGAGAGAGTTGTCGGAGAAAGATTTTATTTTACCAAGCCTGTCATCCTGAAGAGCTATGGTGTTATCTTTCCTTATATTTATAGATTACTGTGACTAAGTAAATTGACAATCGAAAACGATATCCATAACTCGAAATGGAAGATTTGTTCGATCATTTACAAGGTTCTAGCAAATTTGATCCATAGCATGGTTACCATCAACTTCGCATCTGCGAAAGAGATTATCTATTCCAATCACTACATCCGGTGCTTGTAATGAACGTTATGAGTTTCACGTGATGTCGTTTGGATTGACAATGCACATGTAGTATTCATAAATATGATGAATCACGTGTGTAGGCTGTAATTTGATAAATTCATGCTCGTGATCATTAAGGACTATATGTTTGTTTATAAGAATAAGAATGAGTTAATAATTATTTATAGACTGCCCTGAATTGGCCGAACAACGAAAACTTGTACCTTGAATACTTAACATAAGACTTAAGACTTGAACCTTTACATGATTTAACCGTGTGATTAATAGATAATGGAATATATATTGACTCTTTAAAAACTAAGAGCCCTTTTAAGACTTTGGATTTTACCAAAAAGAAATGAAAATAAGTTTTGACGAATGTTTTAACAAAGGATTTTTAAAGGGATTATTCCCTTATACACAAACCATTTAACTAAACTTCTGTTTAGGGGTAAATGTTTGTGTATACCTCAAGATAACCTAAAAGGGATTGAGTAAAACCATATATACCATAACCTGAAAACTTAAAACGACAATTTTTGCTTTTCAAACTAAGAAAACTTTGACCAAAGTATAAATAAAGGTTTTTCGAACATTTACGAATCTTATTAAATATTTTCGATAAATCAACAAAAATCTTGTTAATTAAATTCAAATTTATTTTGAACATTTTATATAATTGGTCGAACTAAGAAATTTAAACTTTTAACGTTTACGTTTCATAAAAATTAAATAATTTTTGTTAATTTACATATAATAATTATCGACGCTTTAGACGTCGGATTGAGTAAAACAGATAAAGATAATAGTTGAGACGAAACTGAAACATAAAAGATATGAAGAGAGAATTTTGAATAAATACAGTTATGATATTTATTTCATCAGGAAAGTGAACGAAATTACTGACACATAATATAGAAAGAATATCTGAGTGAATTGTGGACATGATAATTATATCATCATGAGAGAGGAGTATAGATACTGACATATTATATAAAAAGGATGAAGAATCCATTAGGACGTGTTCCTTAATAATGAAGGAGCAAAATAAATTGCCGAGCAATATAAAAATAAACGATGTTTGTAAGAAGGATAATATAAATAATAAAAGGGGGTTCGCTGATAATGTGAACCATTAAAATTAAGAAGCCGATAGCGCTGAATGTTTTAAAAGACCACATGTGATTGTCTAAATATGGAGGATTATGAGATATAGTTATGTTGGAATTTGTAAGTATAAGTATTATATGTATGTCATTTTTGACTAAAAGTATATTTGTCTGAAGAAGTTGTACTAATGGCAAATTATGAAGGCAGACATCGCCTCATACATTAGTAAACGTCTAGCTATTGCAAAGGTCATCATCTGAATTTGATTTGATTTGGGTCATCGTCGACAGACTGACCAAATCTGCTAATATCATTCCCGTTAATGATAAATGCAAAAGAGTTATGTAAACATAGTGTGCTTGTATCGATCATCTATATATCAAGATCCTCGCTTCGCATCGACTTTCTAGAAATGTGCTCAGAAGTCATTGAGAACGAACCTTGATGAGAGTACTATGTACCACCCCAAATCGAAGGGACGAGGTAAAGTAACGATACAAAGTAATATAAGTGCTGTTTTATGTTTGAATGATTGACCTTTGGTTATAGACCCTATAATCGTTTTCCTTTGGAGAGATTATCATTGATAATCATCGTGTTAGAATTGAGATCGAATCTTGTTAGGATCTAAATCTTAGAGCATCTGTAAGCAGGAGTCGAGATAAAGACACCCGACATACACCCATTGTGAGTTGGACATGTCTTTTAGGTTTAAGGTTTCCTATGATGGCGAACCTAACCTTACAAAATACCCGACCCGCGAGATCTGAAATGATTGTTGAAATTAGGACTTGATTATTGACAGCCGGTAGTGGGCAAGAGGTTACGTGAATATGAAATGTAGATCTTGAAGTGCCAAATGGGTAGCGAAGTTATGCCACAATTTTTAACCTTGGAAAAATGAATACATGATCTGACAAATCATGGGATATGAGTCCCCGTTGTATGGGACCATTGAAATGATGTAAAAGTTGGGATTGAAAGGCATATAAGCTGGATCTACCCTAGGACTTCAAGAACCGCGTGAATTATGTTTCGTAAATCGCACTTGATGGAATATCTATCAAGTGAAATTTTGATTATTCTTAATAGAGCTTAGATCGGCGAAAAGTTGTATTCATCAAAAACCCGTGAACATCATGGATAGAGAAAGTAAGTCAACATTTAGCCTGATCTTATTCCCGTAGTTATGTTTGATGAAACTCGCGTATTATAATGGATTACACTTGTGAGAAAAGACCAAATGTGGAGGAATACCCACATGGCTTTGACTCTATAAGAAGCGAGTAGTAAAGTAAGATGATCTTTGAGGACAAAGATCCTGTTTAGGGGTAAATGCTGTGACAATCCGTCAATTTATGGTTGATATTTTATTCTCGAATATTATTTAAAAACATTATTTTAATGTTATAATATGAACTCACATATTTTTGGGAAGAAATTTGGATTACGTCTTGAAGTAGCATCGACTACGTCTAAACCGGAGGATTCAACGTTACGTGCTTACGTTTACATACACCGTCTTTGGTGACAGTCCGACATTTCAGAAAAATAATTTTTTCCGTGAATATTATTTTGGAGTTTTAAAATTTGTGTTAGTTCATAAACTCACAAATTTACGAGAAGAGATTAGGACTTACGATTTTATTTTAACGTCCTTTACGACTAAACCGGAAACCCTAGGATTACGTATTTACGTTTTCGAACTCCGTTTTTGATGAGACAATTTTTATTGGATTCGTTTTGTGACGGTGATTCATAATTTATAAAAACGTTTTTCGTAAAACGACCCGAGGGCACGCAAATCGAGGAAACTAGAATCGAGGAGTACTCGTAAATAAATGGGATGAGACAAGTGGGACACTTGTCCCACCCCACTCCAAAACCGGCCTAAATAACTTCACAACACCTTTAGGTGTCAAGTTTTTAGTTAACTATATACACTTGTCAAGTAAGCTTAAAATGTAAGCTTTCCACTTCACAAAACCACCAACACAAACTACTAGCTCATTTCTCACCATGCAAACAACTACAAAACTCTCTCATATCCTCTCATGGTGCCGTCCCATATTCACCTTCAAACACCCCATTCATATAATTTTTAACCACAAACATATGTTATAATTAACATATGTTAATCTCCATTCAAAAAGATGAAGATTGGTGCAATTTATAACATCCAAGGAGGAGTATTCATGGTGTCTTGGGGCTGATTTTCCACAAGGAGTTCATGGAGCATGGTGGTCTTGAAGATGGTGTTGGCTAAGCACAAGTTTCTCCATCAAAAACCATGTTTTAATTATAACCTACATCAACTTGTTGGTATAAAGATTGTCCTCCTCAACTTCTTGTTATTTTGATTATGTAAACATGTATTTTATTTCCTATTGTATATATTTATGATGATTATATGATGATAAAAATGTTATGTGGGGATTTGTTGTTGATAATCATGGATAAAAAGATGAAAAACTATAAGTAAAAATGGGTAAATCTTGTTTAAATGATAGGCTGTACAAAAACAGTAAAGAACCATATAGTAAACTGATAAAATGATGAAGTAGAATGGATTTACAGTAAGATATGGGTCTTGTACACATGTGAGAGTTGGCCATGCAATGGAATCAAAGTAATGAGTGAGATATGATCAAAACAAGTTTAAGGTATAAATCTGAGGTTACTGTTTTGGACTATTTTTAGAAAATACTTAAAGGATGATTCAACAGCAGCTATAGAAGAGTTAAATATAGCACATATCATGTAGTTTATGTGATAAAAATTTTAGCTTCTATCTCCATATAGAACTCAAGATATGGCAGTTTTGGTAAAAGTAAAGATAAAAATCAGATTTTTAGAAATTAAAAGTATAATAATATTATATAAGCACTCAAAATTTTAATGTATAAAATATAAATTAAAACCCACTAACTCATGGATTCTATTTATATAAATATATAAAAGGTGTAATAAGTGTATAAATGATAAAAATGGATACTTGTTAAGTTTTATAAGTTATAAAACTATAAACATGATTTTTACGACTTTTTCGGCTATTGCCGTAAAATTAACGTTTTTGTTAAATAAAACTTAGATGGTTGGACCCGTCTAATGAAAACTTTATAAAACTTATATACTGATATATAGACATGTATAACAAGTAAAAACCAATAAAACCCTAACTATAGGGCATACGGACATTAACGAGCTAAGTAAACATATTGGACTAATACTTGGGCTAATAATTGGACTAAATAAGATAAACACCCATAAAAAGGACTTATTGGGCTTAACCCATTTGGGCCCAACTTGAAAGTGTATGTACTGATAATAAAAGTACAAAATGGATTAAAATAAGTTAAATAACTTATAATAAGCTTGTTGGACCTAAAACACGTAAATAGGTAAGACGAGAAAACTAGTATAAAAGTTATCAACACATAACTCTAAAAAGAGTAAACGAGAATATGTAAACCCACTTGATCATCATATATATATAATCATCATATGTATACATAATTGATATTTTTATAAAGTCATTGGACAAACGTCTAAGACCGATTATTTTTATATAGGTTTCCATGATTGAAGCACGTACCGTACGTCCGAATTGCCGATAACCCGCCTTCCCACATCAACGTGAGTTCATAGCCTCGCACTCTTTTAAATGTTTTTATAAATGTTTTATAAACCCGCGAGGGAGATAACATGTTAGTTTTTATAAAATAGGACACCATTTGTCCCGATTGTTTGTTTATTGATTTGGACCCAAATGATTGAATGACCCGATTGTATGACCCGATAAATGATTAATGGACCCGATAGATGAAATAAAATGGATTATTAAAGTTAGGTTATGTCACTAAAAGTCCCATTAGCATGAATTGTGAACTACCGGGATTTGGTAGACGCTTATGCATTTAATAGTAATATTTGGGGACGATCACCCCAGTTCGCGCCTTGACGGTTGATCCTCGTCGTGCCACATTGATTGGTAAGCGAATTTATGTATGAGAAGATTTCCATAGCGTGACCTTTGTGACGACACGCTACTTTAGATGGGCAAATTGAGTATCGGGTTAGCTACCCGTTGTTGGTTTAGTAAGGTAACAATGTCATGCGGCTTATAATAATCCAATTTCCGAAATACTAATAGACGCTCCGAATTACGATGTATTGCCTGACTAGCAATACAGGGTCATACTATTGATATTATGTTTGTGTTTTGGTTTTTATAACCATATTCATATAACGGTTTTTATGTAATCTATACAACGTTGCAAAACGTATTGTATGATGTTTTTAACGACAATGATTCGTATAATGGTTTTTAAGACAAATGCCTATATTATGATTTTCGATGAGGATTTGTATAAAATGACTTTGGCTATTTTATGGCCTATCAAAATGATTTGTACAAAATGATTTTCAGTAATAATTTTATACTGATATTATATTGATGGATTTTATTAAACTCTATGAATTCACTCGGCGTTATCGCTGACCTTTTCTTTTAACATGTTTTATCTCAGGTACTTGAAGGTAATTCTCGGGAAGACAACAAGAATTCATGGCCCGCACCTAAACAATATTTTCCATTCAATTACTTTGTAAAACTTTGTATGAAATATAATGACTTGGGACCGATGTAACTTTGACATTTATGAATGGAAAAATGCTTTATTAATAAACGACGCGATTTTTATGCGTTGTCTATGATGTGAGTAATGTGCTATCCCGTAACACCAACTAGTCTTCCGCTGTACTAAGTTGTATAAATTTGGGGGTGTTACAGTCTTCATCCATTAAGATTTTATGGGTACAAAATTTGGGATCGATCCCCTTAATGTCGGATAATTTCCACGCAATTGCCCCTTTGTGATCCTTTAGAACATCGACAAGTGTGGTTTTTTCATCATTCGAAAGATCTTTCGCAATAATAACCGGCAACTTGTCGCCCTCCTCCAAGAATACGTACTCAAGATGAGGAGGTAAATATTTCAACTCGAGGATTGGTGGTTCCTCAATTGAAGATTTGGGCTCGATACTCATAACCTCCTTGGGTGGAGGAAATGGGAAATCGTTAAGAAAATTCTTGATAATCGAGAAGTCCTCATCGTTGTCGAGGTTTTCGTCACAAGTACGTGGAACATCAAATTCTTCCAACGTAAAACCACCACCTTCAAATGGAGTGAAGGATGGTGTCGAATTATCAATAATGGGACCAAGCATAGTGGGATTGCCACTATTTTCATCGTCACCAAAACCTAAAACTTCTTGTAAAAATTCCTCGCAAACAACGTCGATCATATCAACGAGGTTTATGGTCACGACGGAATAAACATGAGAAAGAGACTTTTGAACAAGTTCCTCGTCGTTGAAACGTAAGGTGATCTTTCTAGCATGCACATCAATCAATGCCATATATGTATCTAAAAACGAACGACCGAAAATAAGAGGAACTTGAGGATCCGTGAGAATATCGACAACGATAAAGTCTACCGGATAATAGAACTTTCCCACTTTCACAAAAACGTCTTCGGCCAATCCACATGCGGGAATAGTGGAATGATCGGCCAATTCAATAGACATTAGTGAAGGAGTAAGATTAGGAAGATTGAGCGACTTGAAGATTGCAAATGGCATCAAGTTAATACTAGCACCAAGATCGACCAAGGCATAGCATTCTTCCATATCTTGGATTGCACATGGAATAAAGAATTTACCGGGATCACTGACTTTTTGAGGTATGTTGTTAAGATAAATCAATGAACAACTAGACAGTTGTTGCAATTTATCCTTGTTGTTTAACATACTCTTAAAGTTAGCGGCAAATCGAGGCATCATGACGAAAGCGTCGGCAAAACTCACATTGTAATGCACGTCATGAAACATCTTCATAAAAAGCTCAAATTGGTAATTGTGATGCTCTTGACGTTTCTCCTTTCTAAGTCTCGATGGGTAGGGCAAAGGTGGTGTGGGTTGAGGCATAGGCATAACCTTTGGAATCTCGGTTTCCAGTGGTAATGGGTTAACCGTAGGTGTGGCATGAGCGGTACTTCGTGGGGTTCGGACATGCTCCTTTTTGACCACCACCTCGGGTTCTTCCTCAATTTCCTCCACCGTTGGAGTAATTGGTTGAGGAGTCGGTTCCTTAAGTGTCTTACCACTTCGTGTGGTAATCACTTTCATCTCTCCCTTAGGGTTCGATATGGTGTTGCTAGGAAGACTACTCGAAGACGGTTTACACATTATAGCCTCAAACATGGATGAAATTTTATCCTCAAACATAGATTGCCTCTTATCGGCCTTAAGCATCTCTTGTTTTATTTCATGTTGCCCTTGTTCCATCTTTTGTTGGTTTTGTTGTAACCTAGTTACATTTCCCTCCATTTTGTTTGTATGGATCTTAAGCTCATTTGCTAACTCATTTTTCAACTCCTTTTTCAAGTCATTCTTAAACTTGGATCTTAGGCTAATGATCTCTCTTTGTATGTTGTCAAACCTAGCATCATTTCCATTAACGTATTAAATAAATTCATTTGGAAGATCTTTCAAAGTTTACAAACCCTTGTTGTTGTTTTGAAAATCATTGTTTTGATTTTTGTTTGAAACTTGATTGTTATTATCCCCTTGATTCCCATAGTTGTTACCTTTGTAATTGTTTTTGTAACCAACTTGATTGTTTCGATAGTTGTTGTTAGCATTTCGATTGTGAGCAAAACCCGGTGGAGTCATTTGATTAGAGTGGGTAACTTGACCGTTTTGGTTGTAAGTTCTCGTGGCCGCGTAGGCACTCGAAGTGTTACCACCGTTGGTAATGCACTCGGAGAAATCATGACCTCCACCACAATATATGCAAGAAACCTCAACCGCTTTAGCCGTAGCGGGAGCACTTTGTTCACCAACTTTGAATTCAATTAAAAGACCTATAAGCTTATCAAAGATTTTGTTCTCCAAATTCGCCTCAATTTGGCAAGCATCGATGGTATTGGACAATGAAGGTAAAGCCGAAGACGAAGCCTTACAAACACTCGTTGTGTTACGAGGACTATAGACTTTAGACCTATTCTCAATAGTCAACAATGCTTCCTCGACGGTTTTTACACAAAAAATTACCACCCGCGGCGGCATTAAGATAATCTCTCTCATGATCATTCAGTCCATTGTAAAACGTGTCAATTTGATGCAAGTCGGAAAATCCGTGATGAGGACACTCATGTAACATTTCCTTAAACCGATTCCAAGCCGTAGAAAAACTCTCATTAAATTCTTGTGAAAATTTTGAAATCTCGTTTTTCAAATGCGTATTCTTAGAGGGCGGGAAAAATTGGTTCACAAACTTTGAAACGAGATCCTTCCACGTCAATATAGAATTGGGTGGCTCTTTCTCTAACAAAATTTTAGCGGGCCTCGCTAAGGAATACGGAAAAAGCATCATCTTAGTCGAGTCATTAGCAACATCCTTAAACTTGTAAGTGGCGGTAAGATGATTGAATTGGCGGATATGGTTGTGCGGGTTGTCCTTTTCATCACCACGGAATTTGTTGTTTTGGATCATCGACAACAAACCCGTTTTCACTTCAAAATTCTCCGCAAGGATGGCGGGGAATCACAATAGCCTCTCCATAACCCTCGTTGGGTGCTTAAAGTAACTCCATCATAGTTCGATTAGCCATGGTTGGATCTTCTTTTACGATAGGTTCGTCAATAGGATACTCCTCACTAGAAAGGTTAGGTGTGGTCTCCTTTCGGTTTTCCGTTTACGTGCACGTCTTGCTTGATTACGAGTAAGCATAAACGTCACGTACAACGTGGGGATGAGCAAAGAAGATTCTTTTTGGTGTTTTTAATTTTTCCAATTTTTTTGCGGTTTTTTTTTATTGTTTTTACTTTTTTTGGATTTTCGCGAATGTATTAAGTAGACAAAAATCTACAAATCTCTCCTCAAATCAAATCTCTTGATTAAAGGAGACTAAAGGAATGAAACCGATCACGTGAAGTGAACGCCTTTGATGACTTTAGAACATTGGTGGAACACCAAAACATTCAAGAGGGTTTAATCAAATGAAACCAAGAAAATATATATGATACTTATATAATAATTTGGTTGGCAAAACCTCGATTAGCCCTTTTTATCTAAACACGCACAAGTAAGCGGGGAAACGAGGCGGCGCGAAGCACTTAAGAGCTTTTTTCCTTAGGGTATATTTTATAATACCCGCCTTATAACGCACAAGTAAGCGGGGAAACGAGGCGGCGCGAAGCACTTAAGAGCTTTTTTTCCTTAGGGTATATTTTATAATACCCGCCTTATACCCACCTTATAGTTTGTGTTTGTCAAAATTAAGCTTCACGAAAGTAATTATCTATTTTGCCTTTTTTCTTTGTTGAGATTCGAATACAATGATCGAGTGATAAAATCCCAAATCAAGGTTGTGTTTTCACACTTTTGGAGTACTTGTGAATTTATTGTTCTACGTATGAAATATAGTAATATTCACACAAAAAACGAAAACCAATAATACGTATTAGTATAGTGCTACTAATACAAATAGATATTATGGATAGTATAAAAACAACAATTGTTCAAATTAAAACACAACACGCCTCTCCGGCAGCGGCGCCAAAATTATAGTAGTATGATACGACCTTTTAGGAAAAAGGCATAAAAGTGGCAAGTATTAAGTGTCGGTTTAGAAAAAACAAGCACTAGTGACCAAGTTAAGTTCAAAGTTCATTTCCCAAGGAGGCAAGTGTGTTGTGTAAAGAAATGATTAACTTTGTGATTATATTTATGAGAAAAGAAAACGAGAAAGGATGACGGTTACGATTATGAATTAAATTAAGACGAAAAGTCGTG
>JANFOE010001276.1:0-36320 GCA_025667525.1 Glebionis coronaria | reverse complement strand
GAAAAGCTTGAGATCGGGCAGGCGTTGGGTGTACACATGCGAAAGCACCCAGGAATGATGCACGCGAAGTGGGTGATCGAGCTAGGTGGTGACAGTGTTGGTCATGTGTTGCAGCAGTGATTGTGATTTGCGCGTAACTGTGGATGAGGATGAGGATGAGGGTGCCTCACACACTACGACAATAATTTCTGTTTCGTGATTTGTTTTATGATTATTTATTTATTTACTGGAATTAGGCTTTTGCTATTATAAAGTACTGATTGTAACTTGATGTTTTATCATCCTTCTATGATCAGTTAATTAATTTATTTATGTTGGTACTGTAATTGCTTGTATAATCGTATTAACCTAAACACGACTTGCTTAAGTAGTTGGGTCATCTCTGTTAACCTAATAACTTGTTCGCAGATACACCCAACACGACCCATTTAACTTGTTTATCTAAATTGTTAGTCAGGTTAAACGGGTAACACGCGTTGCTGGTTGGCCATGGCAACCCGTTTCCGTTATATGAATTTTGATTCTTTTAAAGGTCGCAGAGTATTTATGTGGGCTGACACACTTGACGATTCCAAAACCGAAGCACATCCAATTTATAAATGGGTTAGACTCAAACTTGAACTTAATTATTTTCGCAGATCTGTCTCATATCGTGTTTCATGTTGTGCCAAAAATCATGTCAGTTTCAAAAATCATAAGTTGAAATTTGCACAGTAACGTCATTACACTCGGGCAAAGACCTGTCTGAGAAACAAAGTACATCAAAGAGAAGCTATAAGCTTCAAGATAAAGCAACAAAGGCTTCACAAACCAGAAAACTGACAAAAGAGACATACAGTATGGAACATAACAATCACAAACCCTTAAACCAGCCTAAAACGCCTTGAGAACCAAAAGCAGCCCTCAACACATGAAGCTGAAGAAAAATGTGACCCAACATGATGAGTTCATGGTATTTTTTTGCATATATCTATACTGAATCTGAAGTAATATATCCGTTTAACTTGTTCTACCAAGAATCTAATTGGTCGAACAAACTCGGCCCCTGGACCCATGGTAAGCTCATCACCTCTTCTGTTATGAGACTTTAATCTCGGGATGTCTAATTAACTGCGCAATGGCCCATCACGAAATGCTGGCCGGATTCAGCCAATAAGCTGTATTATCGACAAAGAATCAGATCTTTTGATTAATTCAGAAATATGAATCATAATTAATCCTAAGTCAATAGAGTGATTAATAAATTTCCAAAGTGTTTTGAAACTCATAGTACTGTATATTGTGAAAAGCACAAGGAAGAAAAAGTGGTATAAATACTAAAATCTCAACTGAAAATAAACATGTAATCAAATGATTTCAAAGGACAAACAAATCTGAAGGTGAGGCACCACTCGCCATGTACTCGACGCCACATAGACCTCGGACATCTTTAATATTCCCCGCAAAGTTCACAACCCTATCGGAAACTTCATTTGTGTTGAATATAATGAGTTGTTTGTAAAAGTTCATCAAAAGAATTCCCCCATCATCCAAAATACTCACAATGAAGAACTCCTTTATAAGATTTGCATCCACACTTGTTAATTCAAAATCTCGATGCGACCATACACCTTGTTCCTTCATCACCAACACCACAAGCTCACCGGAAGGACGGATATCTGCAATGCAAAGACATCCATGCAAAGTACCTAAACGACCCTTATTATAACTATAGAGAGGTAAACCTATACCAGAAAGCGCCATATTGTCAACATTTAAGGCCATGATCATCAACCGGTCGCGTTTATAAACAATCCAATGTAAATACCCATTTAGAAACGTACCCACATCATTCATGTACCTTACATCTTCAATTTCATATACTGACCTCTTCCATGAATTTGATTTAAAGCTAAAAACATCAAAAGTTCTACAACTTTCATGATGTAGTGGCTTACAGTCACTAAATCTAACAATCTTCAAGTCACCCGGGGTTGAACCATAGCCAAATCCATATATATAATTGTTGTTATACTCGCAATGTGGGTCAGGAACTAGCTTGTATGCCGAAGTAAACGGATTATATAGGATCATACGGATGTAAGTTGACTTATCCCCATCACAGTAAGCTTTAAATACCAAAATGGCTATTCCATTAAATATTCCGAGGCATTTCACATCTTTACCTTTGGGAATTCCAAAAGGAAAACGAAGGTTGAACATTAGATTAGACGTATCATCAATTGGAATAGTTTTGTCTAGGACATGAAGTGGCGACCCTGTAAAAAGGATCATTGGACGCGAACTCAACACTAATAAGTATGCATCTATAATTAGACGACTCCAATGCTTTGACACACATTTGAACCGCATCAAGGTCTTTGTGGGATGTCTAGCTAGTATATCTTGAAGAATGCAATCCGGTATATTGACATCCACCATCTGTTTTGAAGCAAAAACACAAGCTTGACTTAGATTATATATGCGTGCAAAGGTATTTGAGTATTATGTGGTAGATACGAATACAATCTAAACATCATACCCCGTATACCGTAAAAAACATACTTGGTGTTATCAGAATAATATTTGCTTCAAGGAAAAAACCATCAGGTAAAGATCATCTAATAGATGTTTACGAAAAATAAAATTCTTTGATTTTAATTTACACAGATTCACAACCTTATGGGCGATGTGGCTTGAACAGATATAAATGTCCCGTTTTCAGCTTTTAAAAACTATTTGTAACATGTTTCTCTTCTAGCTTTTTCCTAGTTATCAACACTGGCAAAATACTACTGTACTACATATTAACACGTACAAGGAACTTGGCTATAAACTAATGTATCAGTCTATTTATAAACACTTAATGCATGAAATAGCATATATGTTACCTTCAATTTTTGGTCTCGTAAATGTTGCATCATTATCGATCTCGATTTATTTCAACCAGTTAGGTTGTATGTGCTAAACCGTAATGCAACTTTTTTTTTGGCTAATTACATGATGTTATTGATATATTCAAATAGGGTTTAGTGTTTTTTCAGTTATCGCCTAATAGAACATACAGATCCTTATATAAGCTAATTAAAGTAGTTTTATGATAACCAGACTCTTGTGAGCCTCATGTCTGGCAGATAGTGCTAAAAAATCACCATCCGCATACATAATATTTTTTCAAAATTCTTTTGGAATGTGCAAAATGTAGTAATGTATTAAGGCTGTGCAACAAATCCTGTATGTATTTATTGTTATATATGCTGTAGAGAAATACTTGTTTATACGAAAGCCAGAGATGTACATCGCGTTAACTTTTCCTTTCATACGTGATATTGGAAGTTTGAAATGTTTACTTTCTGAATTATGTTGTTGTTTCTGATATTAATTTTTTAGATTCATGTTATGTTGGACTCGCTCGCTCTTATTTAGAGTTGGTCGGTCCGGTCTGGTCTCGCCCCGATGCTTAGGCGTAAGTGGTTAATTACAGTTGGATGTTGGAGGAGTTGAGTTGAGAAGATGGGTTCGGTACAATGCAAGATACAGGATTTTTAGAGCTCTCGCTGAACTATCGCTTAATGAGCCAGGGCTCGAGATCGTCTTTTCTCTTCGAATTCCAAACTAGTTAATATGTTATTAGTATGTGGTTTTAATGACAGTACGTCTCAACTGGAAAAATGTTATTGAATACTTTTATTAAAAATAAAATACGATGTTGCAGATAAAAAAACTACAATGTATGTTTGGATTGTTTTAATTAATACATTCGAAATTTAGTGACTCGTTTAGAAAAAATATCCCCTATGACTTAAAAATATGTAATTATATGTGCATATAGAAAGTCTTTAAATAAAATAAAATAATATCGGATCGTATAAATTCCTTATATTTTTCTAATTTAAAAACAGAAATACTTCTATAAGCACATAAAGATACTTATTCGCATTTTGTAAATAAATGAAATTTATATTTATTTCTCTATCTTCAAATTTAAGCTAAAAGTTTTTATAAATGATCTTGATCCAAATTACTTCTATCCAAATATTACTTATAAAAATATAACCACATATCCTCTCCTTACATATTAAGAAATTCCTAAAACAAAAGTTATTTGTAATATTCAAGTCGACTAAAAAGATTCTCTAAGAAAGGAATAAATTTGTTAAATCGTCATTACAATATAAATATTTTACAAATAAAATTCACACCTTTTTAAAATATGAAGAAAAAAATATGAATAAAAGCTAAATTTGTTGTGGTACGTGTTTAAACAAAAGAATGAATTGAAATTCGCACGAAAGTCTGTAGTGAATGACTTAGTATAGTAAAAAGATTACACAAATGATATAATCTATCCTAATAATAATCTTTTTCTTTATAAAACAAAAGTTAAAATAGGGACTTTCTTAAGGAATTCTTTCCTTAGTAGGAAATAATTGTTTTATTTATTCCTTTAAAAAGAGCTTGTCTTCCTTAATTTAGTATTAAAAGTCTGATTTCCGTGCTATGTTTAATTGATATTTTGAAGTTCGCGTTAAAAATATAAGTGTCAAAACTGTAAAGGAAAAATCTTATAAAAAGCGGGTCAAAATGTTTAAAACTTTAAGGTTATCAGTATGAGTTAGAAAACTTTAGGGGTATAAATTCCCTTTTTAATTCTTTTATCCCCAAAATTTTAAATAATCAACTACCACAACCACCAGAACATGAACCCCATCTACCAGAACACCACCACAACCTCAAACGCATATATTTTTATAAATCCTAAATACTGAATCCCCACTTTCGTATGATTAATTAAGACACACAAACACACAAACCCTGACTTTCTAATCAAACTCCAACGCAACTGTCAATTCATGGCGGATGTGGTGAAGTGGACACGACGATGCTGAAGAAGATCAAACGACGGCGTTTCACGGTTATCCGGCGCCGTTTAGTGTCAGAGACGATGGAGCTAATACTAGAAAAGTCAAAAACCCACCAGTATCATCTGAACACCACCAGAACTTGAAACCCCATCCGTGGAACACCACCACAACCTAAAACGCGAAGAAACCATATATTGATTGTATTCGTATGAACAATTAAGATATTTTTTTATGTTTTACAAATCCTAAATACTCAATCCCCACTTGAACCGTTTTGGGATAGTTCTTATTCATGTCCAACCACCTGAAAATATCATGAAATCGTTTTTTTACAATTGTGAAAAACCATCGTCTTTTGGTTTCATTATCTGGAATGGAAATCAATAATATGTTTTTCTCTAAAAGGAGAATTAAAGGTATGTTTCTCTACTAGATATTGGGTGTTATCAATTTGTATAATGTTTAATTTGTAAGTGCTACTAGATATGGTTTAAGTTTATTAGAGATCGTAATATCGACCCATTTATGTATAAACATGATGACTTGGGCTATGTTATTAGTTCAACACCTTATTCATTAACTATGATACTATGGTGATGTTTATGTGGGTAGTTTTATTAAGGAAAGTATTCTCGAAGTGAGTTTATTTTTAAATTTTGAATGGGAGATATGAAGGTAATTGAGTTGACCAAAAGTATGATGGCTTTGGTGTGGGGAAGTGTGCAAAAGAGGTTCGTTATAGGGGTAGTATCAGCAGGGGTTTAGGCATGGTTATGGTGTTTATAGGTTTTATACTAGGGATACGTATGTTGGTGAGTGGTGTAAGCGACAGTGTCATGGTTGTGGAGTTGTGGTGTTTATGCGTGTGAAGATGGTAGCAAGTATTTGGGCGAGTTTAAACTAGGAATCTCAAGAAGCTATAAATCATGAGCATGGATGCAAAAATGGATTGCTTATTGCAAAAGACCTAGAGTTGGAGGGAATTCTGAAAGTTTCATTATGTTACAGGTCCAGTGGATCGTTGTATGGATGTAATTATTTGCTTATATGATCATAGGTACTATGGAATGTTAGAGCACAATCCATGAAAATTTGGCCAAAAAAGTTGGCTAACCTTATTATGACAGGTTCTTGATATTTTTATCTACAAGGAATGACAAGATGGTGAGATTAATGCAAGGAGGTGATTGATCATTTAATTTGCTTTCATGGTTTAGCTTTAATTTGATCATTTAATTTGCTTCTTTGGTTTAGCTTTAATTTGATCATTTAATTGTCTTCATTTTGAACAAGAAGAAAAAAGATCCAACGATCGACACCAACCTGTTAAACTCACCTGAGGATACTGAGATACAAGACACAATAGCAGCAAATATTACCTCTATATAGCCACGTGCAGGTCTACTAATTAATGTAAATGTATATGATAGTCTGTATATAATGAGACCACCCGCTGCTCCTCTAGCGTACTAAACACAAACATAAGTGCCGCTACAAGTCTTTTAGTTTCGACTACCCTTGATGTCATTTTCTTTGGAAAACCTTCGGTCATTGGGGCCGTTGAAGGAACGATTACTGGTCTAGCTGGTCTAGCTTGCATTACCCTCGGAGCAGGTTAGTACCCAATTTTATTTTACAACTTAATGTTCATACATTATTCCTTTATGTTTCTGAAAATTGACATATTAAATTTCATCATATGGTTTCTATCATCGACTTAATTTAGTTTTGAAATGAAGGGATTGTGCAATCATGGGCTGCAATAGTCTACAGAATACTCGATGGTACTGTTTGCTACAACAGGTAATATCAACATCTATGTATTATTCCTATACTTCGCTTTGCATTTTTTAGTTGGTTAAAGTTATGAAGTTTTATGTTCAACGAAGGTAAGTCCATGGCGTAATCATCTTAGGTCCACCCATGGATTGATTAGCTTTATGTGGAGCTTATATGTTGCATACGAAAATAGAACTTTAAAATCCTCAAATCTTTGATGTTGTTCTTGGATAAAGAACCTGTTTGTTGTATTTCATAGTAATTTGAAATTTTGAATCCATTACCAGCGTTGACAATGAACATTTGATGGAAATTAAGATCCAAGGTCGGCTGAGAGCATGTGCCACAAGTGCATATGCACAGGGCACATCTTATAGAGGGCCTCCAAATGTTTAGCCCAAATTTATGCACATAATCTAACTATGACATGAAGTTACATATAGTCCATTTTTTACTGGGTAATAATAGATCGATATATTTTTTTTAGAACGTGGATAGATAGATATACGTTTAAGTCACAAAGTTCTTTGATTTTCCTTATTTTACATACATGTTGATCTTTTTAAAGGTTGATTCTGGTTTGACATTGTATTTGCTTTGAAAATAAATTAAGACATACGTGATATGTGTGTTATGGTTTTATTTTGCAACCGTAGTTTTAGTGCCTTTTAACACCATACTCAAGCTATTCTCTAAATACATTTAAATTGTCGTGTTTGATGGCATGTTCTTTTTTTTCGGCACATGGCCACTAAAATCAGTGAGACGACCCTGTTAAGATCAACAAAAGAATAGAAAACCAATCAGATAGTAAAGAGCTTAAAAGATGAACATTATAGTAAAGATCAACATTTGATGGAAAGTCGGCCAACTGTATTTATTATACCTACAACATCCTCAAAAAAATTATTCGGTACCTTATGTTGTTAAAGAAAAAACATAACTTTTTGTGATATAACTGAAAATCAATGTCAACACACGCCCAAATATTATATAAAAATATTTAAAAATAAATCGGTATTCACAAAATAATCAAAACCTAAATAACAGAGTCCGATGTACGATGTGATCTAAAAGGATGCAGTAACAGAGTCCCATGTACGATTTCTTAAACAGACGCCTGAAGATTTAGAAGTGGGATATGTGCCTATTAGCATGAAGGGTGCATTCCCTGGTTTGTATTAGATCACCACAAATGCACGATTTACTCGGTATGTTAAACAGAAGTATCCACCGCCAGAAGAGAAGAACAATATCAAAGTTATTTTGACTTTTGAACAGGTAAAGCTAACTAATTTACTATTTCTGTTATAATGGCGTGTTTAATGACATACCGCATATTTTGTTACAATGGTGTGTTGTATGCATAAATATCACCTATACCTAAAAACAGTCAACAAGCAACCATGGTGTTTGCATGGAGTCAGTAAAGATGAATCTTCTTATATGATGACTTTAGATGCCTTCGGTGATATCCGTTTATTCAAGTTCAGGAAGGTTACCAAATGCTGCATTATCACCCTATGCACCTTCGGGCGTGCTAAGTAAACTTAGTAGTGCAACGGGTATGACCGAAGGCATCTAAAGTCATCATATAAGAAGATTCATCTTTACTGACTCCATGCAAACACCATGGTTGCTTGTTGACTGTTTTTAGGTATAGGTGATATTTATGCAGCCTCACTTCACCATCTATGATCCAACCGACCCACACCGAAAACTTAACCAATTTAATTGCCCCAAACAATAAGTTCCATCTTAACATCAGATTACATATTGAAGAACTTAAAAAGTCTGCAGACGAGATAAAGTTTCTGCTGTAAATGGTGCTGAAGATTAAGCGGTTGATCTGAAGAAACGAGTTGAGGAATTGCAAAAGAGTATAGAAGAATGTGAGAAAGAGTACCAGAGGTTTCAGCATCTCATTCTCATTTCCAGTACATCGGGATCATCCAGTTAAATTTTGTAATTGAAAACCAAACATCTAATCTTACTTCCTCCATTCGAATATACAACCCGTTCGCTTTCTAACACCTTCCAACTCGACCTTGCTTTTGCTGACAATGTTCAACTGTGCTTTCAGATAGTATGATCTCTAGAAACATGGAAAGAGCTGAAGCTACACTAAACCACAACAAATTGAAGAAGCTTTGAAGAAAAATTTGACGATGTGTTTCATTTTTCATGAACGATTGACATGTACGCTTTTACATTGCCTACTTTGTTTATACTTTTTGTTTATGACCAACTGTTGTAA
Organism: Glebionis coronaria; assembly: GCA_025667525.1. Classification (NCBI taxonomy): domain Eukaryota; kingdom Viridiplantae; phylum Streptophyta; class Magnoliopsida; order Asterales; family Asteraceae; genus Glebionis; species Glebionis coronaria. The sequence continues at coordinate 27,440 of JANFOE010001276.1, read as the reverse complement.
AGCCGATATTCTCCATGTCAGAGATATTTCCCGACCAATATATATATAACATATTCTTTGTGCCTTTGCTTAATTAATAGTGGTAGAGATGGGACACAATCATAAGTGCAGTTCACCATATTTAGATTATATCACCATATTAGATGTAATGAAATACCATATAAACGACTTCCTATATAATTAGCTACCATATTCAGATATAAGTTCGTTAAAAGTGCAGGTGAGTTACACAAGTAGCAATCTTATGGTGGGCATTTACTACGACTCTTTTAAGGTCTCAGTTAATTAGAGTTTTGCATTGGCTAATAGAAAAGCTATACTTTCCAAATATTAAGAAGAATGATCACAAACACAATGTATTGTTATGAAAACGAAATTAGAAGGTTTAGGACATTATGTTGAAGTAGTAGAGAGCTTAAGCGAACATTAACTCGACTTTGTCGAAATAGTTATGGCCATTTCATTGCAGCATTTCCCACTATTCTATGATGTGTCGCTTACATCATTTGTGATAGATAAAGCAACAAAAAGGAGAAAAATATACAGACATACCATTTGGCATTGTTTACTATCATCTTATAAAATAGTGATGTGTGTTTAGATTTTCGTAAATTTATTAGTACCAATATCGATATTCATAAATATAGTAAGATGTATATTTTTCAATCGACAATAATACATAATTAAAAATTTTAGAAAAAAACTCGTGCGTGCACGGGTATTATAACTAGTACTATCTATGTCAAAAAAATAAATGTATAATTTGACTTTTTAAAATCAAACTAGTAACTCTGACAAGGAATGAAATTTCAAATATATTTTTTTAAAGAGAAGTACAAAATACATCCCTGTGGTTTACAAAAAGTGTGGATTACATCCCTCGTTAGTAATTTAGACATAATACATCCAACCGTTACATACTTTGGGCACGATACATCCCTTGGACGAATGATGCAAATATTTTTTTCGTTAAGTACTAACGAAGGTTTATAAAGAACGATATTTTTACCTTTTTTTATTATAAAGGGATGTATTTTGCACAAAACTTTAAAAAACAAATTTTTAAATTTTTTTTATTAAAAGAGTAATTTTAATTTTTTTCGAAAAAAAGTTTAATTTTTTTGGGAAAAAAAGTTTAATTTTTTCGAAACCATTTTTCTTGAAAAAATTTAAAATTACACTTTCTACGGAAAAAAATTTAAATTTTCCAAAAAATTAATTGTTTTTCGAAAAAAAAGTTTTAAAAAAGGTAAAATTTTATGTTAAAATTAATTTTAATGTTTTTTTAAAAGGTTAATGTTTTTTTTGAAAAAAGGAAGTTTAAATTTTTCGAAACCTTTTAATTTTTTTTTAAATTACACTTTCTTTTGAAAAAAATGTTTTTTTTGAAATAAGAAATTTAATTTTTCTAAACCTTTTTTTTGAGAAAAATAAAATTATATTTTTTTGGAAAAAAGTTTACAATGTTAGGGAACTTTTTTTTAAAAAAAAAGCGTAATTTAATTTTGATTCAAAAAATGTTTAATATTTTTTGTAGCCATATTTTTTACATTTTCCAAAAATTAAAAATGTTTGCAAAAAATTAAAATAATTTCTTGAAATTTTTATAGAGTAAAAAAACTTAATGTTTTTTTTAACTTTTTTACGAAAAATAATTAATTTTTTGTAAAATTTAAAAAGTTTTCACGAAGAAAGTGTAATTTTAAATATTTTCAAAAAAATGGTTTCGAAAAAATTAAATTTCTTTTTTTAAAAAAAAATTAAAGTTTTTTTTGAAAAAAATTTAAACTTTTTTTTGAAAAAAATTAAAAATACTTTTTTTTAATAATTTTTAAAAAATAATATTTTGTTGAGTTTAGTGTAAAATACATCCCTCTTCAATAAAAAAGATAAAAATATAATTCTTTATAAACCCTCGTAAGTACTTAACGAAAAAAATATTTGCATCATCCGTTTAAGGGATGTATCTTGCCCAAAGTATGTAACGGCTGGATGTATTATGTTCGAAATACTGACGAAAGATGTAATCCACACTTTTTATAAACCACATATATGTATTTTGTACTTCTCTATTTTTTATTAGTAGTATAATTTTTTTAAATATAACAAAAAAGAAAAGTTAAAGTAAAAGTTAACAGTAAAGGTTTTAAAAAGTCAAACTAAATTTTTATTTTATGATTAATAAGCTATAATTGAATTGGTAATTATATGAAATTTACAAAATATTAATCGTAAACAATTTAAGGATATATACACTTTCCTATTTATTCTAAATCACTTTAAATATTCCGTAAATTTAAGGATATATACACTTTCTTATTTATCCTAAATCACATTAAATATTTTATAAATTTAAGGATATATACACTTTCTTTTTTATCCTAAATCACATTAAATATTTTATAAATTTAAGGATATACACTACAATACTACTTCATTAACTTAACCTTTTATACACTAAAATGTATCTTGGGGCACATGTTAGAAATTCTCTTTATATATATATATATATATATATATATATATATATATATATATATATATATATCCATCTAAATTGTAAAATAACTCGACACATAACATCACTGCAAACTAGCATTCTTCTTCTCTTCTTCATCAATGGATTATGCACCAAACAACTTACCCGAAGAGGACGAGCTCTCGGCTAAGAGCTACGCTACAGAAGATCTACACGACACCGTCGAGAAAATCGAGGAGAAGCCTACTGACCCTGTTCCTCATCCTCGTGTTTACAAGTGCAAAGAATGCGGCAAACCTTTTAATAAGTTCCAAGCTTTAGGTGGACACAATCTAAGCCACAAAAAAGCTAGGTCGAGAGATGGAAGTTCGACGTCTCAGGTGTTTTTACATGAATGCAAGGTTTGTCGTGAAAAGCTTGAGATCGGGCAGGCGTTGGGTGTACACATGCGAAAGCACCCAGGAATGATGCACGCGAAGTGGGTGAGCTAGGTGGTGACAGTGTTGGTCATGTGTTGCAGCAGTGATTGTGATTTGCGCGTAACTGTGGATGAGGATGAGGATGAGGGTGCCTCACACACTACGACAATAATTTCTGTTTCGTGATTTGCTTATGATTATTTATTTATTTACTGGAATTAGGCTTTTGCTATTATGTTAAACTGCTTGTAACTTGATGTTTTATCATCCTTCTATGATCAGTTAATTAATTTATTTATGTTGGTACTGTAATTGCTTGTATAATCGTATTAACCTAAACACGACTTGCTTAAGTAGTTGGGTCATCTCTGTTAACCTAATAACTTGTTCGCAGATACACCCAACACGACCCATTTAACTTGTTTATCTAAATTGTTAGTCAGGTTAAACGGGTAACACGCGTTGCTGGTTGGCCATGGCAACCCGTTTCCGTTATATGAATTTTGATTCTTTTAAAGGTCGCAGAGTATTTATGTGGGCTGACACACTTGACGATTCCAAAACCGAAGCACATCCAATTTATAAATGGGTTAGACTCAAACTTGAACTTAATTATTTTCGCAGATCTGTCTCATATCGTGTTTCATGTTGTGCCAAAAATCATGTCAGTTTCAAAAATCATAAGTTGAAATTTGCACAGTAACGTCATTACACTCGGGCAAAGACCTGTCTGAGAAACAAAGTACATCAAAGAGAAGCTATAAGCTTCAAGATAAAGCAACAAAGGCTTCACAAACCAGAAAACTGACAAAAGAGACATACAGTATGGAACATAACAATCACAAACCCTTAAACCAGCCTAAAACGCCTTGAGAACCAAAAGCAGCCCTCAACACATGAAGCTGAAGAAAAATGTGACCCAACATGATGAGTTCATGGTATTTTTTTGCATATATCTATACTGAATCTGAAGTAATATATCCGTTTAACTTGTTCTACCAAGAATCTAATTGGTCGAACAAACTCGGCCCCTGGACCCATGGTAAGCTCATCACCTCTTCTGTTATGAGACTTTAATCTCGGGATGTCTAATTAACTGCGCAATGGCCCATCACGAAATGCTGGCCGGATTCAGCCAATAAGCTGTATTATCGACAAAGAATCAGATCTTTTGATTAATTCAGAAATATGAATCATAATTAATCCTAAGTCAATAGAGTGATTAATAAATTTCCAAAGTGTTTTGAAACTCATAGTACTGTATATTGTGAAAAGCACAAGGAAGAAAAAGTGGTATAAATACTAAAATCTCAACTGAAAATAAACATGTAATCAAATGATTTCAAAGGACAAACAAATCTGAAGGTGAGGCACCACTCGCCATGTACTCGACGCCACATAGACCTCGGACATCTTTAATATTCCCCGCAAAGTTCACAACCCTATCGGAAACTTCATTTGTGTTGAATATAATGAGTTGTTTGTAAAAGTTCATCAAAAGAATTCCCCCATCATCCAAAATACTCACAATGAAGAACTCCTTTATAAGATTTGCATCCACACTTGTTAATTCAAAATCTCGATGCGACCATACACCTTGTTCCTTCATCACCAACACCACAAGCTCACCGGAAGGACGGATATCTGCAATGCAAAGACATCCATGCAAAGTACCTAAACGACCCTTATTATAACTATAGAGAGGTAAACCTATACCAGAAAGCGCCATATTGTCAACATTTAAGGCCATGATCATCAACCGGTCGCGTTTATAAACAATCCAATGTAAATACCCATTTAGAAACGTACCCACATCATTCATGTACCTTACATCTTCAATTTCATATACTGACCTCTTCCATGAATTTGATTTAAAGCTAAAAACATCAAAAGTTCTACAACTTTCATGATGTAGTGGCTTACAGTCACTAAATCTAACAATCTTCAAGTCACCCGGGGTTGAACCATAGCCAAATCCATATATATAATTGTTGTTATACTCGCAATGTGGGTCAGGAACTAGCTTGTATGCCGAAGTAAACGGATTATATAGGATCATACGGATGTAAGTTGACTTATCCCCATCACAGTAAGCTTTAAATACCAAAATGGCTATTCCATTAAATATTCCGAGGCATTTCACATCTTTACCTTTGGGAATTCCAAAAGGAAAACGAAGGTTGAACATTAGATTAGACGTATCATCAATTGGAATAGTTTTGTCTAGGACATGAAGTGGCGACCCTGTAAAAAGGATCATTGGACGCGAACTCAACACTAATAAGTATGCATCTATAATTAGACGACTCCAATGCTTTGACACACATTTGAACCGCATCAAGGTCTTTGTGGGATGTCTAGCTAGTATATCTTGAAGAATGCAATCCGGTATATTGACATCCACCATCTGTTTTGAAGCAAAAACACAAGCTTGACTTAGATTATATATGCGTGCAAAGGTATTTGAGTATTATGTGGTAGATACGAATACAATCTAAACATCATACCCCGTATACCGTAAAAAACATACTTGGTGTTATCAGAATAATATTTGCTTCAAGGAAAAAACCATCAGGTAAAGATCATCTAATAGATGTTTACGAAAAATAAAATTCTTTGATTTTAATTTACACAGATTCACAACCTTATGGGCGATGTGGCTTGAACAGATATAAATGTCCCGTTTTCAGCTTTTAAAAACTATTTGTAACATGTTTCTCTTCTAGCTTTTTCCTAGTTATCAACACTGGCAAAATACTACTGTACTACATATTAACACGTACAAGGAACTTGGCTATAAACTAATGTATCAGTCTATTTATAAACACTTAATGCATGAAATAGCATATATGTTACCTTCAATTTTTGGTCTCGTAAATGTTGCATCATTATCGATCTCGATTTATTTCAACCAGTTAGGTTGTATGTGCTAAACCGTAATGCAACTTTTTTTTTGGCTAATTACATGATGTTATTGATATATTCAAATAGGGTTTAGTGTTTTTTCAGTTATCGCCTAATAGAACATACAGATCCTTATATAAGCTAATTAAAGTAGTTTTATGATAACCAGACTCTTGTGAGCCTCATGTCTGGCAGATAGTGCTAAAAAATCACCATCCGCATACATAATATTTTTTCAAAATTCTTTTGGAATGTGCAAAATGTAGTAATGTATTAAGGCTGTGCAACAAATCCTGTATGTATTTATTGTTATATATGCTGTAGAGAAATACTTGTTTATACGAAAGCCAGAGATGTACATCGCGTTAACTTTTCCTTTCATACGTGATATTGGAAGTTTGAAATGTTTACTTTCTGAATTATGTTGTTGTTTCTGATATTAATTTTTTAGATTCATGTTATGTTGGACTCGCTCGCTCTTATTTAGAGTTGGTCGGTCCGGTCTGGTCTCGCCCCGATGCTTAGGCGTAAGTGGTTAATTACAGTTGGATGTTGGAGGAGTTGAGTTGAGAAGATGGGTTCGGTACAATGCAAGATACAGGATTTTTAGAGCTCTCGCTGAACTATCGCTTAATGAGCCAGGGCTCGAGATCGTCTTTTCTCTTCGAATTCCAAACTAGTTAATATGTTATTAGTATGTGGTTTTAATGACAGTACGTCTCAACTGGAAAAATGTTATTGAATACTTTTATTAAAAATAAAATACGATGTTGCAGATAAAAAAACTACAATGTATGTTTGGATTGTTTTAATTAATACATTCGAAATTTAGTGACTCGTTTAGAAAAAATATCCCCTATGACTTAAAAATATGTAATTATATGTGCATATAGAAAGTCTTTAAATAAAATAAAATAATATCGGATCGTATAAATTCCTTATATTTTTCTAATTTAAAAACAGAAATACTTCTATAAGCACATAAAGATACTTATTCGCATTTTGTAAATAAATGAAATTTATATTTATTTCTCTATCTTCAAATTTAAGCTAAAAGTTTTTATAAATGATCTTGATCCAAATTACTTCTATCCAAATATTACTTATAAAAATATAACCACATATCCTCTCCTTACATATTAAGAAATTCCTAAAACAAAAGTTATTTGTAATATTCAAGTCGACTAAAAAGATTCTCTAAGAAAGGAATAAATTTGTTAAATCGTCATTACAATATAAATATTTTACAAATAAAATTCACACCTTTTTAAAATATGAAGAAAAAAATATGAATAAAAGCTAAATTTGTTGTGGTACGTGTTTAAACAAAAGAATGAATTGAAATTCGCACGAAAGTCTGTAGTGAATGACTTAGTATAGTAAAAAGATTACACAAATGATATAATCTATCCTAATAATAATCTTTTTCTTTATAAAACAAAAGTTAAAATAGGGACTTTCTTAAGGAATTCTTTCCTTAGTAGGAAATAATTGTTTTATTTATTCCTTTAAAAAGAGCTTGTCTTCCTTAATTTAGTATTAAAAGTCTGATTTCCGTGCTATGTTTAATTGATATTTTGAAGTTCGCGTTAAAAATATAAGTGTCAAAACTGTAAAGGAAAAATCTTATAAAAAGCGGGTCAAAATGTTTAAAACTTTAAGGTTATCAGTATGAGTTAGAAAACTTTAGGGGTATAAATTCCCTTTTTAATTCTTTTATCCCCAAAATTTTAAATAATCAACTACCACAACCACCAGAACATGAACCCCATCTACCAGAACACCACCACAACCTCAAACGCATATATTTTTATAAATCCTAAATACTGAATCCCCACTTTCGTATGATTAATTAAGACACACAAACACACAAACCCTGACTTTCTAATCAAACTCCAACGCAACTGTCAATTCATGGCGGATGTGGTGAAGTGGACACGACGATGCTGAAGAAGATCAAACGACGGCGTTTCACGGTTATCCGGCGCCGTTTAGTGTCAGAGACGATGGAGCTAATACTAGAAAAGTCAAAAACCCACCAGTATCATCTGAACACCACCAGAACTTGAAACCCCATCCGTGGAACACCACCACAACCTAAAACGCGAAGAAACCATATATTGATTGTATTCGTATGAACAATTAAGATATTTTTTTATGTTTTACAAATCCTAAATACTCAATCCCCACTTGAACCGTTTTGGGATAGTTCTTATTCATGTCCAACCACCTGAAAATATCATGAAATCGTTTTTTTACAATTGTGAAAAACCATCGTCTTTTGGTTTCATTATCTGGAATGGAAATCAATAATATGTTTTTCTCTAAAAGGAGAATTAAAGGTATGTTTCTCTACTAGATATTGGGTGTTATCAATTTGTATAATGTTTAATTTGTAAGTGCTACTAGATATGGTTTAAGTTTATTAGAGATCGTAATATCGACCCATTTATGTATAAACATGATGACTTGGGCTATGTTATTAGTTCAACACCTTATTCATTAACTATGATACTATGGTGATGTTTATGTGGGTAGTTTTATTAAGGAAAGTATTCTCGAAGTGAGTTTATTTTTAAATTTTGAATGGGAGATATGAAGGTAATTGAGTTGACCAAAAGTATGATGGCTTTGGTGTGGGGAAGTGTGCAAAAGAGGTTCGTTATAGGGGTAGTATCAGCAGGGGTTTAGGCATGGTTATGGTGTTTATAGGTTTTATACTAGGGATACGTATGTTGGTGAGTGGTGTAAGCGACAGTGTCATGGTTGTGGAGTTGTGGTGTTTATGCGTGTGAAGATGGTAGCAAGTATTTGGGCGAGTTTAAACTAGGAATCTCAAGAAGCTATAAATCATGAGCATGGATGCAAAAATGGATTGCTTATTGCAAAAGACCTAGAGTTGGAGGGAATTCTGAAAGTTTCATTATGTTACAGGTCCAGTGGATCGTTGTATGGATGTAATTATTTGCTTATATGATCATAGGTACTATGGAATGTTAGAGCACAATCCATGAAAATTTGGCCAAAAAAGTTGGCTAACCTTATTATGACAGGTTCTTGATATTTTTATCTACAAGGAATGACAAGATGGTGAGATTAATGCAAGGAGGTGATTGATCATTTAATTTGCTTTCATGGTTTAGCTTTAATTTGATCATTTAATTTGCTTCTTTGGTTTAGCTTTAATTTGATCATTTAATTGTCTTCATTTTGAACAAGAAGAAAAAAGATCCAACGATCGACACCAACCTGTTAAACTCACCTGAGGATACTGAGATACAAGACACAATAGCAGCAAATATTACCTCTATATAGCCACGTGCAGGTCTACTAATTAATGTAAATGTATATGATAGTCTGTATATAATGAGACCACCCGCTGCTCCTCTAGCGTACTAAACACAAACATAAGTGCCGCTACAAGTCTTTTAGTTTCGACTACCCTTGATGTCATTTTCTTTGGAAAACCTTCGGTCATTGGGGCCGTTGAAGGAACGATTACTGGTCTAGCTGGTCTAGCTTGCATTACCCTCGGAGCAGGTTAGTACCCAATTTTATTTTACAACTTAATGTTCATACATTATTCCTTTATGTTTCTGAAAATTGACATATTAAATTTCATCATATGGTTTCTATCATCGACTTAATTTAGTTTTGAAATGAAGGGATTGTGCAATCATGGGCTGCAATAGTCTACAGAATACTCGATGGTACTGTTTGCTACAACAGGTAATATCAACATCTATGTATTATTCCTATACTTCGCTTTGCATTTTTTAGTTGGTTAAAGTTATGAAGTTTTATGTTCAACGAAGGTAAGTCCATGGCGTAATCATCTTAGGTCCACCCATGGATTGATTAGCTTTATGTGGAGCTTATATGTTGCATACGAAAATAGAACTTTAAAATCCTCAAATCTTTGATGTTGTTCTTGGATAAAGAACCTGTTTGTTGTATTTCATAGTAATTTGAAATTTTGAATCCATTACCAGCGTTGACAATGAACATTTGATGGAAATTAAGATCCAAGGTCGGCTGAGAGCATGTGCCACAAGTGCATATGCACAGGGCACATCTTATAGAGGGCCTCCAAATGTTTAGCCCAAATTTATGCACATAATCTAACTATGACATGAAGTTACATATAGTCCATTTTTTACTGGGTAATAATAGATCGATATATTTTTTTTAGAACGTGGATAGATAGATATACGTTTAAGTCACAAAGTTCTTTGATTTTCCTTATTTTACATACATGTTGATCTTTTTAAAGGTTGATTCTGGTTTGACATTGTATTTGCTTTGAAAATAAATTAAGACATACGTGATATGTGTGTTATGGTTTTATTTTGCAACCGTAGTTTTAGTGCCTTTTAACACCATACTCAAGCTATTCTCTAAATACATTTAAATTGTCGTGTTTGATGGCATGTTCTTTTTTTTCGGCACATGGCCACTAAAATCAGTGAGACGACCCTGTTAAGATCAACAAAAGAATAGAAAACCAATCAGATAGTAAAGAGCTTAAAAGATGAACATTATAGTAAAGATCAACATTTGATGGAAAGTCGGCCAACTGTATTTATTATACCTACAACATCCTCAAAAAAATTATTCGGTACCTTATGTTGTTAAAGAAAAAACATAACTTTTTGTGATATAACTGAAAATCAATGTCAACACACGCCCAAATATTATATAAAAATATTTAAAAATAAATCGGTATTCACAAAATAATCAAAACCTAAATAACAGAGTCCGATGTACGATGTGATCTAAAAGGATGCAGTAACAGAGTCCCATGTACGATTTCTTAAACAGACGCCTGAAGATTTAGAAGTGGGATATGTGCCTATTAGCATGAAGGGTGCATTCCCTGGTTTGTATTAGATCACCACAAATGCACGATTTACTCGGTATGTTAAACAGAAGTATCCACCGCCAGAAGAGAAGAACAATATCAAAGTTATTTTGACTTTTGAACAGGTAAAGCTAACTAATTTACTATTTCTGTTATAATGGCGTGTTTAATGACATACCGCATATTTTGTTACAATGGTGTGTTGTATGCATAAATATCACCTATACCTAAAAACAGTCAACAAGCAACCATGGTGTTTGCATGGAGTCAGTAAAGATGAATCTTCTTATATGATGACTTTAGATGCCTTCGGTGATATCCGTTTATTCAAGTTCAGGAAGGTTACCAAATGCTGCATTATCACCCTATGCACCTTCGGGCGTGCTAAGTAAACTTAGTAGTGCAACGGGTATGACCGAAGGCATCTAAAGTCATCATATAAGAAGATTCATCTTTACTGACTCCATGCAAACACCATGGTTGCTTGTTGACTGTTTTTAGGTATAGGTGATATTTATGCAGCCTCACTTCACCATCTATGATCCAACCGACCCACACCGAAAACTTAACCAATTTAATTGCCCCAAACAATAAGTTCCATCTTAACATCAGATTACATATTGAAGAACTTAAAAAGTCTGCAGACGAGATAAAGTTTCTGCTGTAAATGGTGCTGAAGATTAAGCGGTTGATCTGAAGAAACGAGTTGAGGAATTGCAAAAGAGTATAGAAGAATGTGAGAAAGAGTACCAGAGGTTTCAGCATCTCATTCTCATTTCCAGTACATCGGGATCATCCAGTTAAATTTTGTAATTGAAAACCAAACATCTAATCTTACTTCCTCCATTCGAATATACAACCCGTTCGCTTTCTAACACCTTCCAACTCGACCTTGCTTTTGCTGACAATGTTCAACTGTGCTTTCAGATAGTATGATCTCTAGAAACATGGAAAGAGCTGAAGCTACACTAAACCACAACAAATTGAAGAAGCTTTGAAGAAAAATTTGACGATGTGTTTCATTTTTCATGAACGATTGACATGTACGCTTTTACATTGCCTACTTTGTTTATACTTTTTGTTTATGACCAACTGTTGTAAAGCCGATATTCTCCATGTCAGAGATATTTCCCGACCAATATATATATAACATATTCTTTGTGCCTTTGCTTAATTAATAGTGGTAGAGATGGGACACAATCATAAGTGCAGTTCACCATATTTAGATTATATCACCATATTAGATGTAATGAAATACCATATAAACGACTTCCTATATAATTAGCTACCATATTCAGATATAAGTTCGTTAAAAGTGCAGGTGAGTTACACAAGTAGCAATCTTATGGTGGGCATTTACTACGACTCTTTTAAGGTCTCAGTTAATTAGAGTTTTGCATTGGCTAATAGAAAAGCTATACTTTCCAAATATTAAGAAGAATGATCACAAACACAATGTATTGTTATGAAAACGAAATTAGAAGGTTTAGGACATTATGTTGAAGTAGTAGAGAGCTTAAGCGAACATTAACTCGACTTTGTCGAAATAGTTATGGCCATTTCATTGCAGCATTTCCCACTATTCTATGATGTGTCGCTTACATCATTTGTGATAGATAAAGCAACAAAAAGGAGAAAAATATACAGACATACCATTTGGCATTGTTTACTATCATCTTATAAAATAGTGATGTGTGTTTAGATTTTCGTAAATTTATTAGTACCAATATCGATATTCATAAATATAGTAAGATGTATATTTTTCAATCGACAATAATACATAATTAAAAATTTTAGAAAAAAACTCGTGCGTGCACGGGTATTATAACTAGTACTATCTATGTCAAAAAAATAAATGTATAATTTGACTTTTTAAAATCAAACTAGTAACTCTGACAAGGAATGAAATTTCAAATATATTTTTTTAAAGAGAAGTACAAAATACATCCCTGTGGTTTACAAAAAGTGTGGATTACATCCCTCGTTAGTAATTTAGACATAATACATCCAACCGTTACATACTTTGGGCACGATACATCCCTTGGACGAATGATGCAAATATTTTTTTCGTTAAGTACTAACGAAGGTTTATAAAGAACGATATTTTTACCTTTTTTTATTATAAAGGGATGTATTTTGCACAAAACTTTAAAAAACAAATTTTTAAATTTTTTTTATTAAAAGAGTAATTTTAATTTTTTTCGAAAAAAAGTTTAATTTTTTTGGGAAAAAAAGTTTAATTTTTTCGAAACCATTTTTCTTGAAAAAATTTAAAATTACACTTTCTACGGAAAAAAATTTAAATTTTCCAAAAAATTAATTGTTTTTCGAAAAAAAAGTTTTAAAAAAGGTAAAATTTTATGTTAAAATTAATTTTAATGTTTTTTTAAAAGGTTAATGTTTTTTTTGAAAAAAGGAAGTTTAAATTTTTCGAAACCTTTTAATTTTTTTTTAAATTACACTTTCTTTTGAAAAAAATGTTTTTTTTGAAATAAGAAATTTAATTTTTCTAAACCTTTTTTTTGAGAAAAATAAAATTATATTTTTTTGGAAAAAAGTTTACAATGTTAGGGAACTTTTTTTTAAAAAAAAAGCGTAATTTAATTTTGATTCAAAAAATGTTTAATATTTTTTGTAGCCATATTTTTTACATTTTCCAAAAATTAAAAATGTTTGCAAAAAATTAAAATAATTTCTTGAAATTTTTATAGAGTAAAAAAACTTAATGTTTTTTTTAACTTTTTTACGAAAAATAATTAATTTTTTGTAAAATTTAAAAAGTTTTCACGAAGAAAGTGTAATTTTAAATATTTTCAAAAAAATGGTTTCGAAAAAATTAAATTTCTTTTTTTAAAAAAAAATTAAAGTTTTTTTTGAAAAAAATTTAAACTTTTTTTTGAAAAAAATTAAAAATACTTTTTTTTAATAATTTTTAAAAAATAATATTTTGTTGAGTTTAGTGTAAAATACATCCCTCTTCAATAAAAAAGATAAAAATATAATTCTTTATAAACCCTCGTAAGTACTTAACGAAAAAAATATTTGCATCATCCGTTTAAGGGATGTATCTTGCCCAAAGTATGTAACGGCTGGATGTATTATGTTCGAAATACTGACGAAAGATGTAATCCACACTTTTTATAAACCACATATATGTATTTTGTACTTCTCTATTTTTTATTAGTAGTATAATTTTTTTAAATATAACAAAAAAGAAAAGTTAAAGTAAAAGTTAACAGTAAAGGTTTTAAAAAGTCAAACTAAATTTTTATTTTATGATTAATAAGCTATAATTGAATTGGTAATTATATGAAATTTACAAAATATTAATCGTAAACAATTTAAGGATATATACACTTTCCTATTTATTCTAAATCACTTTAAATATTCCGTAAATTTAAGGATATATACACTTTCTTATTTATCCTAAATCACATTAAATACTTTATAAATTTAAGGATATATACACTTTCTTTTTTATCCTAAATCACATTAAATATTTTATAAATTTAAGGATATACACTACAATACTACTTCATTAACTTAACCTTTTATACACTAAAATGTATCTTGGGGCACATGTTAGAAATTCTCTTTATATATATATATATATATATATATATATATATATATATATATATATATATATATATATATATCCATCTAAATTGTAAAATAACTCGACACATAACATCACTGCAAACTAGCATTCTTCTTCTCTTCTTCATCAATGGATTATGCACCAAACAACTTACCCGAAGAGGACGAGCTCTCGGCTAAGAGCTACGCTACAGAAGATCTACACGACACCGTCGAGAAAATCGAGGAGAAGCCTACTGACCCTGTTCCTCATCCTCGTGTTTACAAGTGCAAAGAATGCGGCAAACCTTTTAATAAGTTCCAAGCTTTAGGTGGACACAATCTAAGCCACAAAAAAGCTAGGTCGAGAGATGGAAGTTCGACGTCTCAGGTGTTTTTACATGAATGCAAGGTTTGTCGTGAAAAGCTTGAGATCGGGCAGGCGTTGGGTGTACACATGCGAAAGCACCCAGGAATGATGCACGCGAAGTGGGTGAGCTAGGTGGTGACAGTGTTGGTCATGTGTTGCAGCAGTGATTGTGATTTGCGCGTAACTGTGGATGAGGATGAGGATGAGGGTGCCTCACACACTACGACAATAATTTCTGTTTCGTGATTTGCTTATGATTATTTATTTATTTACTGGAATTAGGCTTTTGCTATTATGTTAAACTGCTTGTAACTTGATGTTTTATCATCCTTCTATGATCAGTTAATTAATTTATTTATGTTGGTACTGTAATTGCTTGTATAATCGTATTAACCTAAACACGACTTGCTTAAGTAGTTGGGTCATCTCTGTTAACCTAATAACTTGTTCGCAGATACACCCAACACGACCCATTTAACTTGTTTATCTAAATTGTTAGTCAGGTTAAACGGGTAACACGCGTTGCTGGTTGGCCATGGCAACCCGTTTCCGTTATATGAATTTTGATTCTTTTAAAGGTCGCAGAGTATTTATGTGGGCTGACACACTTGACGATTCCAAAACCGAAGCACATCCAATTTATAAATGGGTTAGACTCAAACTTGAACTTAATTATTTGGGTCAAGTTCATATAATAACAAGATACTTTTTAAAATATACAAATATCATACGTGAACTTTAAAAAATACTAACATCGTATATATACTTTCAAAATTTGTCTCAATATGATACCTTTGTCCACTCGAAATTACCAAAGTAGCATAGAGAATATATGAAGTGAACAATTGCCTACCAAGTAATAAATAACATGAAAACTATGGTTACTTGATATTTATATATATGATGAGTATAATGTGCAGATGAGTATAAGTTTGTGTTCACATGTCATATGCTTTTATTTGAAAGCGTAGTGACACTTACAAATAGAAAGCTTATAACAAATAGGTTTTGTAGCAGATAGTCTAGTACATAGAAATCCAATAGATAATCCAACTCATGTTCACGCAAAGAAGAAACCAATTCATGGGTTCACCGACGCTTACAACAGTAATTACCTTCATATCATCCCATTTTGGAGGGACAATCTACACTTGTTGCAAAAACCATCACCCGCTATCCCTTGAGAAAATATGAGAGGATGTGGGGTGATCAGACCGTCTTATGAATATTCCCAAAGTTCACATATACTAACTTGTAGATGTTGTTCCATACCAGTAAAGGTCGTGTCTTTCACACCAAAGTATTAACATAGCACAACTCGTACGAACAGATTGAACACACTTGTAACAACTGTTAGAAAGAACAACGAGGATTTAAATTTTGCTCACATATTTCACAAAAGTATTTTCTCTTATGCTCACATACTTCCCAAAGGTATGATATCGAGACAAATTTTGAGAGTACGTATACGATATTAGTATTTTTTAAAGTTCATGTATGATAATTGTACATTTTGAAAAGTATTTTACTATTATATAGACTTAACCCTAATTATTTTCGTAAGTCTGTCTCATATCGTGTTTCATGTTGTGCCAAAAATCATGTCAGTTTCAAAAGTGGTTCTAATCCAAACTTTGGAGTAAATGAGAACTGAATCATAAGTTGAAATTTGCACAGTAACGTCATTACACTCGGGCAAAGACGTCTGTCTGAGAAACAAAGTACATCAAAGAGAAGCTATAAGCTTCAAGATAAAGCAACAAAGGCTTCACAAACCAGAAAACTGACAAAAGAGACATACAGTATGGAACATAACAATCACAAACCCTTAAACCAGCCTAAAACGCCTTGAGAACCAAAAGCAGCCCTCAACACATGAAGCTGAAGAAAAATGTGACCCAACATGATGAGTTCATGGTATTTTTTTGCATATATCTATACTGAATCTGAAGTAATATATCCGTTTAACTTGTTCTACCAAGAATCTAATTGGTCGAACAAACTCGGCCCCTGGACCCATGGTAAGCTCATCACCTCTTCTGTTATGAGACTTTAATCTCGGGATGTCTAATTAACTGCGCAATGGCCCATCACGAAATGCTGGCCGGATTCAGCCAATAAGCTTTATTATCGACAAAGAATCAGATCTTTTGATTAAGAAATATGAATCACAACTAATCCTAAGTCAATAAGTGATTAATTAATTTCGAAAGTGTTTTGAAACTCAAACATAGTATTGTATCTTGTGAAAAGCACAAGGAAGAAGAAATAACAAAAAAAAAAGATTTTGGCATCTATGAATGTTCGGACGGAAAAAGTGGTATAAATACTAAAATCTCAACTGAAAATAAACATGTAATCAAATGATTTCAAAAGACAAACAAATCTGAAGGTGAGGCACCACTCGCCATGTACTCGACGCCACATAGACCTCGGACATCTTTAATATTCCCCGCAAAGTTGACAACCCTTTCGGAAACTTCATTTGTGTTGAATATAACGAGTTGTTTGTAAAAATTCATCAAAAGAATTCCCCCATTATCCAAAATACTCACAATGAAGAACTCCTTTCTAAGATTTGCATCCACAGTTGTTAATTCAAAATCTCGATGCGACCATACACCTTGTTCCATCATCACCAACACCACAAGCTTACCGGAAGGATAGATATCGGCAATGCAAAGACATCCATGCAAAGTACCTAAACGACCCTTATTATAACTATAGAGAGGTAAACCTATACCTGAAAGCGCCATATTGTCAACATTTAAGGCCATGATCATCAACCGGTCGCGTTATAAACAATCCAATGTAAATACCCATTTAGAAACGTACCCACATCATTCATGTACCTTACATCTTCAATTTCATATACTGACCTCTTCAATGAATTTGATTTAAAGCTAAAAACATCAAAAGTTCTACAACTTTCCTGCTGTAGTGGCTTACAGTCACTAAACCTAACAACCTTCAAGTCACCCGGGGTTGAACCATAGCCAAATCCATATATATAATTGTTGTTATACTCGCAATGTGGGTCAGGAGCTAGCTTGTATGCCGAAGTAAACGGATTATATAGGATCATACGGATGTAAGTTGACTTATCACCATCACAGTAAGCTTTAAATACCAAAATGGCTATTCCATTAAATATTCCGAGGCATTTCACATCTTTACCTTTGGCATTTCCAAAAGGAAAACGAAGGTTGAACATTAGATTAGACATATCATCAATTGGAATAGTTTTGTCTAGGACATGAAGTGGCGACCCTGTAAAAAGGATCATTGGACGCGAACTCAACTTTAAAAAATGCATCTATAATTAAACGACTCCAATGCTTTGACACACATTTGAACCGCATCAAGTCCTTTGTGGAAGTCTAGCTGGTATATCTTGAAGAATGCAATCGGGTATATTGACATCCACCATCTGTTTTGAAGCAAAAACACAAGCTTGACTTAGATTATATATGCATGCAAATGTATTTGAGTATTATGTAGTAGATACGAATACAGTCTAAACATCATACCCCGTATACTGTAATAAACATACTTGGTGTTATCAGAATAATATTTTCTTCAAGGAAAAAACCACCAGGTAAAGATTATCTGATAGATGTTTACGCAAAATAAAATTCTTTGATTTTAATTTACACAGATTCACAACCTTATGGGCGATGTGGCTTGAACAGATAAATGTCCCGTTTTCAGCTTTTAAAAACTATTTGTAACATGTTTCTCTTCTAGCTTTTTCCTAGTTATCAACACTGGCAAAATACTACTGTACTACATATTAACACGTACAAGGAACTTGGCTATAAACTAATGTATCAGTCTATTTATAAACACTTAATGCATGAAATAGCATCGATGTTACCTTCAATTTTTGGTCTCAAATGTTGCATCATTATCGATCTCGATTTATTTCAACCAGTTAGGTTTTATGTGCTAAACCGTAATGCAACTTTTTTTTTTTTGGCTAATTACATGATGTTATTGATATATTCAAATAGGGTTTAGTAACTTAATATTATTAATTAGAGTGCAAGGTATCGTGTAGTGTCACATTCCTTTTATAGTTTCTGTTGGAATCGACACCAACAAACCTGAAGATCGATTCGCGGAACCTAGAACCCTTAAAGAAGATCGCAGAGTTGTAATGAACGAAACCCAGACGAACGACACAACACAAAGGTAACCAAACGATTCTTTTATTATATCGATCGGTTTACAGGAAAGAATAAGAAGCTACGGTGTGAATTGAGCATCACCCATTGGTACTAATGACTTGATTTTTTTTCCTCTGATGGTTAAATGGGTCAAACTTAGGAAATATGAGCAGGTCTAATGGCTTGAAAGTCATCTGTAATCATATAATTGTAATTATAACCTTAAGTTGAAAATTCATAAAAAATTGATAAGAATTGTGCTTGCGGGGGATGTCAGGTCCAGGGCGAACTGCTTGTCACTTCGGACCCACACTTAAATTTTTACCCAATACCCTAAAAGTGTTCAATTTGCCAATTTTGTAGCGCACAAGTAACATTTTTCTTAGGTGTGTTGCATGACGTACTCGTATGGATGATAGAATCTTTGAACTTGTTTGCAGATGGCTCAGCTTGCAAAAGCTTGCACACATGAGAATCCACAACTGCGTCCAAGCATGAGATCTATTGTGGTTGCACTGATGACTCTCTCGTCGACCACGGAAGACTGGGATGTTGGCTCCTTTTATGATAACCAGACTCTTGTGAGCCTCATGTCTGGCAGATAGTGCTAAAAAATCACCATTCGTATACATATTAATTTTTTTTCAAAATTCTTTTGGAATGTGCAAAATGTAGTAATTTATTAAGGCTGTGCAACAAATCCTGTATGTATTTATTGTTATATATGCTGTAGAGAAATACTTGTTTATACGAAAGCCAGAGATGTACATCGCGTTAACTTTTCCTTTCATACGTGCTATTGGAAGTTTGAAATGTTTACTTTCTGAATTATGTGGTTGTTTCTGATACTAAATTTTTAGATTCATGTTATGTTGGAGAAAAATCTTACATTCGGTGAGCTACATAGGTGATTTAAGTGATTATTTAGAGTTGGTCGGTCTGGTCTGGTCTCGCCCGATGCTTAGGCATAAGTGGTTATTTAGAGTTGGATGTTGGAGGAGTTGAGTTAAGGAGATGGGTTCGGTACAATGCAAGATACAGGATTTTTAGAGCTCGCTGAACTATCGCTTAATGAGCCAGGGCTTGAGATCGTCTTTTTCTGTTAGAATACCAAACCAGTTAATATGTAATTAGTATGTGGTTTTTTAATGACAGTACACGTAACTAGAAAAAAGTTATTGAATACTTATTAAAAATAAAATACGATGTTGCAGATAAAAAAATATAATACAATATACGTTTGTATTGTTTTTATTGATAATACATTCGAAATTTAGTGACTCGTTTAGAAAAAATATCCTCTATGACCTAAAATATGTAATTATATGTGCATATAGCTACCAAGTCTTTAAATAAAATAAAATAATATCGGATCGTGCTAGCTTGCTATGTGTCTGAAATTCTTTATATTTATCTAATTTTTAAGTAGAAATTATTAAAGAGTTATTCGCATTTTGTAATTAATTTGAAGTTTATAATTATTTCTATCTTCAAATTTAAGCTAAGAGTACAAGGGAAAACACCAAAAATTTCTCACGGTATAGTCAATGATGGCTAAATGATCCAATCACACCACAACCTCCACAACGCCAAAAAACCACCCTCTTTGGTTGGCTTGAGCCATGGGGAATTTTTTTTTTTTCAAAATACACGAAAACGCAAGAACCGGTACAGTTCTCGCGTTTTCGTGTCGCGTTTTCGCGCGAAAACGTGCGCCGTGCCCTAGGCACGAGACACGAAAACGCGACTTCGGGTGTGATTTGTGACGTTTTTCCGTCGCGTTTTCTCAAGGCGCGAGCCATTCCCCCTACCCTGTGCTCTAAAAGCTTTTTAAATGATCTTGATCGAAATTATTTCTAATGAGTACGTATTACTTTTAAAAATATGGGAGAATTTCATATATATCCCTTTTTTGAGCCAAAATTACGTATATAATCCAACCTTATCATAAAATTACATATATATCCAATTTAAAACTTAAAATTACATATATGTCCAAAAGTCTATTTTTTTCCTTTTTTCCAAATACCCAAATTATATATAAATAATATCTTAGAATACATACAGTATTAGTTTTCCTATTTTTTAGTTTTTCTCATTTTTAAAAGCTTATTTTATTTTGATTTTTTTTTATAAATTTAGTGTTATTAAATACAATTTTGATGGATAAGAGTGTAACATTTATCGCCTCAAAAAGTTATTTGTAATATTCAAAAACAAAAGTTATTTGTAATATTTAGAGGTGGCAAATTATGTTCATATGCTTAAATTTGGGCTATTTGGACCTTTTTCTGAACTAATGGACTAAATGGGTATTACTTTTATTTTAGTTGGACTAGTTGGACAAGCATGTGTTTAAATAAATGGGTATTATGGACTATTTGGACAACATAAAAGCATTTGGTTAAATTAATCTTGAGTCTACTTGTTTCTCCTTTAATATTGTCCATTTGACCCATGTCCATTTGGTCTAATGTCCATTTGGTCCAAGTCCATTTAGTCCAAATATTAAAAATTATCCATTTAATCCACGTCCATGAACCAACGTCCATTTAACTCATTGCTCATACCTATCCAGTCCACCCATTTAGCCACGAGGCGAGTTCCATAAGGAACATGCATCCAAAAAAGAAAAAAGGAAGCAATCTCAACCATTCATTCAAGTTCCATCTAATGGTTTATATTAATCTTTTTAAATTTAATTAAAAAACCCATTTTTATCCTATTTCTTAAAATTTAAATATCTCTCAAACCGTTAATCGTTACGGAAAGCTAATTATACCATCGCGGCGGGAATTAAATTATCTTTCTATAGATATGCACTTCTATACACTTTCGGCAAACTTTTTTTTAAAATTTACGCATAAAAAATTACATGTGATTCTCGAAAAATTACATGTAATTTTCGAAAACTCACGTTTGAATTTATTATTTTAAAAAATCACATTTGAATTTGTAATGTCACATGCGATTTACGAAAATTACGTGTAATTTTTTGGGCGAGAATTTTCAACACTGTAAATCGTTATAAATATATGAAAATAACCGTCTATTAAATGAAAAAAAATATTTTGTATGAATTACATGTGATTTTGCTTGAATTACATGTAATTTTGCATGAATTACATGTGATTCGATGATAATTACATGTAATTCAAACATTTCAAAAATTTAACATCTTCTAATAAACCCACTTTAGATGAATCACATGTGATTTTGTTTAAATCACATGTAATTGTCAATATATAAAAAAATGTATTCTCATTCATGTAATGTATATATATATATATATATATAGGGATGGGTTCTAGAGAAAACCACATGTTGATAGAAAACCTAGAAAACAAATATAAAAGGTATATTTTATAACATGTCAAACTTCAGGGTAGATTTTGAAGACCTATCAAACGTCAAGGGTTAAACTGAAAATAGGGAAAACAAATAGAGGGGTTTGCTATGCACATCCGTCATTTTCACCCCATCTTAAACAATCCTTCATAACAACCACTGTAACAACCTCAACCTCAGTCCACATCACCAATGGCCGTCGCGACCACCATAGACAACTACATACCTCCGTTAAGATCAATAGCACCACAAAAAACTGTCGTCGGGTCATCTTCTCCGGTCACCGGTCTGGCTGAGAACTCGAGCTCGTCTCCTAATCGAAATAAAAAGCTGCATATACAGGTTCTGTAATTAATTATAGGATCGCATTGACTATTTGAATATTTGACTCTTTAACTGATTATTGTTATTTCTTTAAACTTATTTGATTTTTTATATTTGTATTTGATAAGTGAAGAGCTTCGAAAACTATTTCTTCTGAAGAGTTTTTACTGAACGTGTGTGTGCCTCGTGATGTTGCAATCAGATAATTTGATTATATTGTGTTTAATAGTTGAGTGATGCCTGCTAGTATGACTGTCTAGATGTAAAAAAATATGTTTAAAATGGTCAGGTCTATTATATTTTTCTTTATTACATCACTTCCAAAGTTTCTTGATACTATATGTTTAAACGATTTTGAAAACTAGATGTAGTAGATAGTGATAGTCGTACTTGTCTAAGGCAAGGACATATACTCTGTATCATTTACATATAGGCATCCTGCATTTGGCTTGTAGTGTGTTAACTTTGAGCATTGGAAACATTCCATTGACAATTAGGTAACTACCTCACAAGTTACTGACTTTCGAATGATTAGGGAAGTTGAAAGAAACGAGACAATGAAAACAGACATATGATGAAGATTTAAGTATTGCGTTGTACAATAGATGTTGTAAAAAATATTACCATCTGTTTAAGGTGTCAAGGTTTTTTACTCATCGTTATTCAGGTTTTCATTTGTTTACCTTTATACTCACTGTTCGAGTTTTATTTTCTAACTTAATTCTGTGATCTAGTGTGACATATTGGGGACATGTATTCAGCCAAAATTCTACAAGTTTTCTTATCAGAATGCAGGTTTATAATTTATAAACAAATAATTTTATTGGATATATAAGGACATCATTTAATATACAAAGATATTTTCTATTATCATTGCAATTGGTGAATGATCCTCGTTAGTTGGTTAGATTGTATTGTTATAAAACACTTGCAGCAACCTATTTTTTATTCATGGTGCAACACTTTTGAGCAATTGGATCTTACGCCATATGCCAACTCTAAATGTATTTGCAGCACGTGCATCATCTTTAAAGGGAATACCAGTTGAGCTCGATCGATATATTATGGTACACTACGACATAGATGAATCTTCTCTATATGCTGATATGCTTGCTGCTCAAGATTCTTGGCAATATTTTTTATTTAGTTAGAAATGATATAATTAAGGATGTTCGATTACATAAACCCAAAAAAGTTCACGAACACCAAAAAGGAGGCATAAAAAAGAAATCGAAGCATCACTAAACTTTAAGTTAATGTATACATATATATTCTTTTTTTTTAAAATTTCTTTTGTGTTATTTAAGGCCTAAATGTGCTAAAATTAAGGCGTATTTTTTGTTTAGGCATCAGTTTGATGTCTGGAGGCAACTAGATTTAAGGCGAATATTCGTTAAAATTAAGGCATTATTTTGGTTTCTGAGAACTATTATATACAATGCACCTGTTTGTTAAAAATTAAGGTATCAATTTGGTGTATGAAAACCACTGGTGTTGATCCAAGTGAGATTGTTTAAATGGCATCAGTTTGAGTGTTTTAACGACATCAGTTTGATTATTTTAACGGCATATGTTTGATTGTTTTAACGGCATCTGCGTATTAAGGGTGTATGCGTGTTTAAAGGTATCTGTTTGATTGTTTAACGGAGTATGCTTACTTGCTTTATATGGCGTGTTTAGTTGTTGTAAAAATATTATTTGTTCTACAACTTACACATCTATTTTCTTGTAGGAAATTCTAGTTAGTTATGACATTCATTTTAATGGAGTTAAAATATTGTCTATTATGATACAGGTGTAGAAGCTGTTCGATTTTGATACACAACTGTTGATCGAACAGAAGGATTTATGGTTATAGCTATAGCTTCTCTGGGAGACGCAGTTAGTGAGTTAACTTCCCCACAAGAGGTAAACAAATGTTCATTCACCGTGGATATAGTTCTGCATTAGTTCATACTTTGAACGCAAAAAGTGATCGTTTTATATTTTGACATGATGTGAAGTATTTGGAAGAAAGGGAGGTGGGAGTGATGGGTTTAGGAAGGAAGAAAACCAACGAGAATGAACACTTTGTTAGGAAAATGACATTAAAGTGCCTTGTAGTAGTTTGTGGATATGTTTATTTTCAGTTTTGATTTACTGTTTCTATGGTAGTTCCACAGATTAACCCTTGCGGGAATCGAGTATTATTAAGGGCATCTATTAGATTCTTTTCACGGCATCTGTTTGATTATTTTAACGGCATCTGTTTCATTATTTTAACGACACCTGTTTGATTATTTTAACGACATCTGTTTGATTATTTTAACGGCATCTGTTTGATTATTTTAACGGCATCTGTTTGATTATTTTAACGACATTAGCTGATTAAGACGTATGCGTGTTTAAAGGCATCTATTTGATGTTTAACGACGTATGCTTGCTTGCTTTATATGGCGTGCTTAGTTTTTATAAAAAATAGTACTTGTTCTACAACTTACACAACTAGTTTTTTTTGTGAAACTCTAGTTAGTTATGATTTTCGGCTGCTCTTCCATCTACAGAATCTACAAATCCTTGTAGATTTTTAATTCTGCTCTTCTATTACAGTTTATTTTCAGTTTTGATTTACTATTTCTATGGTAGTTCCAAAGATTACCCCTTACGGGAATCGAGTATCATTAAGGGCATCTATTAGATTCTTTTTACGGCATCTGTTTGATTATTTTAACGGCAGTTGTTTCATTATTTTAACAACATCTGTTTGATTATTTAACGGCATATTTTTTATTGTTTTAACGACATCAGCTGATTAAGACGTATGCGTGTTTAAAGGCATCTATTTGATTGTTTTACGGCGTATGCTTGCTTGCTTTATATGGCGTGCTTAGTTTATATAAAAAATAGTACTTGTTCTACAACTTACACAACTAGTTTTTTTTAGTGAAACTCTAGTTAGTTATGATTTTCGGCTGCTCTTTCATCTACAGAATCTAGAAATCCTTGTCGATTGTTAATTCTGCTCTTCTATTACAAAATCTAGAAAAAATAGTTTCTTTGTTTTTTCCTATTCATTCAGGAGAAATTGCAAGTGATGAAGAATACCTTAGTCCCAACATGTACAATCTGTAGCAGCCACAACAAGTGGATCTCTGTTAACAATGGGTGAAGATAACTTTCCCAATATTGTACCGTGGTTGATAAACACTCTTGAGTCTGATTGTAGTAACGTTGAACATTTTGTTGCTGCATAAGTGTTGAGAGAGGTTAGAATTTTTTATTTCTAATTAAATACTATTAATTTTTCTTATTCATCTTAATGACTAATAACCTTAAACTATCGCATGCTAAAATTTTTAATTCACTCTTTAATTTTCAGCCTAGTAAGGAATTGGCCGATTTGGATCATTAACTATAGAACATACATCCCACTATCTAGATTATGGATACTAGTGATATTCTTGATAAATTACGAAAGGTCAGATCCCTTCTGTAATCTTCTAGTTAGTGTTGTCATTCTATGAAGCATGGCATATCGAGAGGTACTTTAGTGCATCTGTCTGAGGTAATTTAGTGAATCGGCTTGTATTTTAGCAGGGCATCCAAATATCCGTTTGAGGTGCTTTATTAGTGTAGGATGGTCTTACGCTTTTAAGAATATATTGGTGGGTTATACGTGGAAGTTACTACTGCTCTGACATGTTTTCAAATTGGGCATAGTTAAGGGTGTTTTGATTAGGGCATCAATTAGTATTGTTAGGGCATCAATTAGTATTCTTAGTGCATCATTAGAATTATTATGGCATCTGTTAGTTATCATTTACGAAGGATTTGATATTCATTAGAAAAAAAACCCGAAACGACCCGTTTATAAGTTGACGGGTCGAAGTTAATGTCTATTGGTCCTTTTTACTTGAGGCCTAGAAAGGATCTAAAGTATGACTAAAAAGGTCTGTTATATGTTTAGTACAACCACAAATACTTAAAAGAATGTTAGGTAAAGTCTTGCATTTCTAGAAAAAGGCTTTTAGGTAAAGTATAATATGCTCCAATCATTTTACAATGTTCATGTTTGTTTTTTGTTTTAATGTTAGTGACTTTTAATCTGATGGAACAAAGTGACGTCGTGCCTACAAGAAGGTGAAATATCAGTCATGACACCCAGACAAGAACAATATCAACAATTGTTATCCTCGTGTTCGAAGATGCATTGCTAAGAGAAAACGGTTCAAAGGAGGCATCATACCGCACTGATCCAAGTGAGTATCATAACTTTATTTTTACGCTCACTATGTATATAAAGATAAGTGAAAAGATAAAGTTAATCTTGTCATACTAGAAAAAATATATATTGAGAAAACATTAAGGATAAGAGGTATATGTTATCTGATTAAGGGTGTAACAACCTGCTGCAAATGTTAACAATGGTAAGCGAATTATAAACATGCTTATTGTAGCACTTACAGAACTAAAAAACATGAAGAGCGTCATCGACATACTTCATATTTGTGCAACTCTTGGTAAGCATTATGTAAACTAAAAAAATGGTCCATCACCGATACTTTTAAATGCCCTTTTAAAAACTTGCAGCATCTTATTTTAGTTTATGATGCAACACTTTTTAGCAACAGATATTCTGTCAGTATGTTAACGCTAAGTTTATTTGCAGCACACGCATCATCTTCAAATGAAATACTAGTTGATCTCGATCAATCTGTTACGACTCTGCCCCTATCTAGGCTGCATATCTGCTAATAGCATGTACCTTGTACACATCATCTTGTCGATCAAAGTGGAGTGGTCGATACTAAAACAGCTTATGCATCTATGTTTGATGTCATCGCATCATGTTTAGATACCTCATATACTACTAACGAGCTTTCTAAATACTATCTTTAGGAACTTGAACTCCTCGTGGGCTCATTAAATCGTATTCCTTGCTCAGTGTCATGCTCAGGATTTGATGCTTAAGTTCTTAACAAATTTCCTTTCCAGAAGATGGTGATCA